>JPKZ01001192.1:14469-29945 GCA_000803305.1 Toxocara canis | reverse complement strand
TCTTCTTGGGGAGATGGGGGGGAGGGGGGTGAAGGAGGGGGAGGGCGATAGAAAATATGTGTTTCAATACTTGTATATGAATTACAACTGCTTCTATATCAAAATTACTGTCGTCCAAAACTTTCAATATTTGCAACTTTAAAATATGACAGCAAAAAAACGAATACCTTAACAACCCTTGTAACAACCCTATAGGCAGCTGATGAAAACGTTGGCTAATAACTATTTAAGAAGTGACTTTAAAAAAAGTTCCTAAAAGTTTTCCGAATCTTTTCTTCTGCAATATTTGCGAAATATTGCTTGCATAAAACATTGAAAATGGAATGCAACGTGTGCAATGAGAGCCTCTTTCGTGAACACTTTTCACATCGTTTTCTCGAAAAAAAAAACGGCAATTTGCAATGCGATATTGTGCAATGTGGCGTTACATCTCTCAAACGTGAATCGACATTTCTATGAAAATATATTTTTACATAATTTTTCGCTTCAATAACACCGATAAAAATATTGCAAAAATTTTGCTCTATTTTGCAAATGCACTTTTTTGTTGAACGATTGCATTGCATTATTTGTACTTCATAAGTTTTATTTTGCACACAAATATATCTCTTGTAATATGCCATATTTATAATTTGTATACGTTTTAATTTGTAACTATCGTATCGATTTATCGATTAGAATTTAGCTCACCTCTCCATTCAATGATTAATGTTTTTGAATGCTATAAATGTAATTAAGCTCAAGCTGAATCCGCTTATCTAATCAAATATGGCCAATGAGAGTAGCCCATTAAAGGGCAGTCTGAATTCTCATTCATGAGAACCATTGAAAGATATAATTGTTGAACGATTTCATTGCGGAACGAAACTTTCAGTTATTTTTTAGGAATGTGAAAATTATTATTTTTGAATTAAAATATTAAAAGCAATTTTTGAATATACTCTAAAACAGGTCGACAAACAAGGAACTACTTCGGCTGGACTATATATTCATTCGTTTACTTATTGGCTGTATACGCCTAATATGACGGTGATGGTTTTTGATCCCCTAATCGAGATCTAACTACTTTAAAAAATATAACCTGAATTGGAATTTCAAATTTCCCCCTCCCTTTCTTTCTCAGTTTTTTCCAAAGAGTCCGAATGAGAAGTGTTGTTTTTGCTTATCGGCAAAATCGTTGAGTCAGATCATCCTTTCAAACTGCATTTATTTGCATTCGGATACGCTATTGTTGAGCCGATCGCTGGACATTATCGATCGCTATGTTGATCGAGCTAATCTCGTTTACAGATCAAACTGAACAATTAATTATCGATTTATTTATCAATTTATGATATGTAATTATAAGAGGAATCAATAGTACAGAAAAAAAACCATCAAAATGTATTTCCTCTTTTCAAATCAAGGAAACTACGACAGCTCACTAATATGCAAATCGGTGTACTACATAAATTGTTATTCTAACGAGATCAACCAACTCTACCGCCTCATTTATAATCATAAAATAAATTGAGTCGGATCAGTTGACTTCTTTTCCCTCATCTTGTAATCAAATAAGGAAAACCATTTGGAAAATCCTATAAGAAAAAGAGTGATATACAATTCGGCGAAACCTTACTTTATGATTTCCAAACATTCTTTTTTTTAGACTTTCACTTGAACGCATGAGGCTGAGAATCGAACCTTGATCATTGGAGTAGGTACTCACTCTGGTTCACTGGAGTAGGTACTCACTCTGGTTCACTGGAGTAGGTACTCACTCTGGTTCACTGGAGTAGGCACTCACTCCATTATTTATGGATTTAATTATCGACAATATATTTTCTTAATCGCAACAATATGTTATGTCATGGAACCAACGAAACCTCATGGTATTGTTATTTAGGTAATGCCTATACTAATTGCCGGTCCGTGTCCAAAAGAGCTAAGGTAATCATCCCTTATCGTAAAAATCTGAAGATAAGAGTGTAAGTATCACTTTCGAGCGTAAGTGACCATTTTGGAGTCATTCATTTAAAATAATAAACTCAATGATTTTGAAATTTAAAAAATTCACTGACTTTCACGAGAAAAGTGGCTGAAAGTAATATTTCTTAGCGAATACCGTATAAAAATATATATTCCCTACCCCCCCAATTATACTATTTTATCATCTCTGACTAATACAATAAACTTTTTGCTCCCTTCATGGAACCTATCTATAATCGCTTATGCATAGTCCCCAATGGTCATTCGATTTGATACCACTGTTTTGTCAAGCCGACCTAACTGTTTTGATAGTAAACAGGGATGGGTGGGGGGAGCGCTTAGAGTGTCGATGTTTTACGTTTTGCTTAGCCTCGAAACCATACATGCTTTCTTTCAAATCACTGGTTTGTCACTTAACGTTATTAGTGATTATTACGGTATATCTGATATAAAATTGGTCTACAGTCCACTTACCTACGCCAAAAGCAATGGAATTCTTTATGGGGGGGGGAAGAGGAGGATATCAGCAAGTTCCTTGAACAGGTGCACGCTGGATTTTTTTTTTTTTTTTTTGTGGGGGGGGGGGGGGGGGAATTTCGATATGTTTAGTGAAGCTCATGCACGTGGTATTCATGCAGTGCCCAATGCTAGACGTATCATGCGTTTTATGTGAAGTATTGTACATTCAATAATTGTTAAAGCAATTAGAAACAATCAACAATTATCGAAACTATGGTAACGATCAGATCATTCGATCTATAAAGCATTCGGTCCATCAAGCAATCGATAGTGATCAATTTAAATGATCGATAATGACTCAAGAAGATTAGTAATAAACGCTTAAAAAGTCAATAAATCAAAGGTATTTAAATTTGCATTCAATTCAACGAACCGATTATCGGTTCAAATTGTAGAAAACATATTTGTGTGCAAAACCGATCGAAAAGTGTTGTGAGTGTTTTTTTTGTTAGCGCTTGTTTGTACGGTTGGTTTACATAGCACCTATACGTGAGCAGTACGCGTATCTCTGACGGTCAATCCCTCACGCGTGCACTTCATCATCCACTGCCTTTGTGCTCAATCTGGTCACTCAGCCCTCCCACCACTGACCAACAACCCGACCGATTGCTCGAGCAAAAACGCAAAAGGGATGTTATCAAAGATGGCAACGAAGATATTCTCAGAACAAAGAGATATTCATGGATGTTGGTGAAATGAAGCGTGTACAAGACGTGCCGGGGGAGGGGGGGGAAGGGATATTGCTTTGAGTGCCGCTGACGAGATGATGATATACGACGGAAAACAAATCTAAAGCTGTCTTTAATTCTTCAAAAGTTGACACTGTTTTCAGTTTTTTTTTGTCGTTTCTAAACATCCATGGCTCTATTTGGACAATGCGGCTGGTATGGCCAAAAGAAGAACATGGAAAATATGGTAAAAATATGGCGAAAATGGCAAAACTATGGCAAAAATGGCAAAAATATGACAAAAGGCAAAAGTATAGCAAAAATGGCAAAAATATGACAAAACTATCGCTAGTTTGTTTACATCTCTTTTAAAAACTATTTCTCCGCTGATAATTGGCCGATCGTTTTGTAGTATCATTAACAGCAACACTGCGTGACTCGCCTGAGTTTGCCTGAATTTCGGGACGAAAAAACTGAACGGTCGTTTACTGGTTGAATATATAGCATAGGTGGCATGTTGATAAGTAGTATGCCGTGCTGCATTATAAATAATGACAGTTTTGCAGATTTTTTATAATGAAGCTTGGAATTGCAACTTGAATTTGAATTTGAAATGGAACTAACTTGAATAACTTGAATTGACTTGAACTTGGTAACTTGAATTATAACTTTATAACTTTGGATTATAATTTTATAATGAAGCTTTACAATGAAGTGAAATTATAATTAATGAAGCTCATAAGACATGCATTGAAAGGCATGCATGATATTTGTTTACGGATCGATTATGGCGAATAGATGAGACGAGCAAAATTATATTTCTGTTATTTTCACAGACTTTAGCAAATTGTAGCTAAAACAAAAATGTTACGGCAACGAAAAGTTGGTTGCTTCAGGTATGCAGTTATGTACGTTTTAAAATACTAACAAATTCGGCATCATTGTATGCAATGTTTGACGACTCACATGTCTGCTCCCACATATCTTTATGCATATATTAAGATCCCAACCCTGACTTAAAAAGTGGCATTGCAGCTCCAGCTCCAGAGTTTGATTACACAGATCACGATGTGCATTTATTAATGCAAACATTCCTTTATGTAATTCTGAATGGGACCGGATCTTATCAATGCGAGCTTCAACACCTCAACAGGGGGTCAACAAAGTCGACGGAGTATTAATGAGGATGGCCGTATCTAGCCCCCCCCCCCCCCCCTCACCCTCCTCGTTTTTTGGTGATCTTGGATCTGAAAGCCATACAAGTAAGATAACGAAGTTAAAAGAGCGATGAATGTGTAATGAACGTAAGCGCGTTTCGCATTTCATCGACCACATTTGTTTGTTTGACTTACACAAGTTTACATTGTACGTTTGGAAACACCTATGCTGAGCGCAAAGCGACATGGAAAAGAATGGATGAATAGGCTCGAAATAAACGTTGACCATTGTCCCGGTTTGGACCATGTGACCTGAAGTATACAATGAAAAAGATGGATGGACTTCATGTCGAGCTCGAGCGTAATAAATTGTATCTTTTGAGTTTTTTGATTGGGTTTCTTCCCAGCTATATTCTCGAGCTTGAAAACAGCCGAAATGTTGCAGGGATAATAGACACAGTCGAACACCAGCTAGTGCTCAGGAATTCGTTACGAATCGAATGTTCTCAACCCCCCCCCCCCCCCCCCCCCCCCCCCCCCAACACCTGTGAAGCCATTTTTGCGTTTAACATTTCCAAGTTGGATATTTTCACGGAGTTAGGTTAGCCGTCAAACAACTAGATTTGCTTTCAACTGCTTTATAGGACTTTAAACAAACAAAAGGCGAAACAACGAAAGAGATAAATCACCGAAAAGAAGAAACCATCTAAAATGTGAACCGCAGCCAGCAGCAACAGTACAGAATTAGCTTTAGTAGTGAAATTCAATAAAACTATATATCGAAAGAAATGTATATATATGCAAAATCGATCGCTCAATAAAACAAATACTTTTAACTCTTCACACGTATTACAAAAACAGAAAAGACCATAACGCAAAGCGTCAATGCCTGCATATTAATAACTCGAGAATGCGCTCGCTGAAACGCCCTCGTAAATATGCGTAAGTGAAGAAAGCAAAAAAATAATCCTTACCTAAGCAGCATGAACATTTCGGCATTTGTAGCACACAAGTTGACCTTGGCCAAGTATCAACGCCAAGTACCAAGTACCAGCTTATTCCCTTTCACAGACTAGCACAAATAAATGTACCACTGAATTTCTCTAACCAAACGTATTATCCGCTAAAAAAAAGCTAACAATAAATTCATAACTGAAAAAGAAAAATGTATGTCTGCTATAACAATACTTTCTTTCAACACTAACATCTCCTATGAGCTTCAGCAAAAATCTCAAATGGATTTTTAAATAGACATATATAAAATAATTACCGGCGTAATGCACCCGACTTCTTAAAAATTTTCAATACAAATTATATACCATTCAGATCACGATAGATAACGATACTTTGTGGGAAGACATTAAGAGTTCGTTCATAACACTATTCAGTATAACGCTAAACCTAATCCTTACTCCCATCCTCCGCATCCCCCCTTCTCCTCTCTTTGCTTTTTTTTAAGTGAAACTCGGATTAATTATGCAGATTTTTTGCCCCAAAACTAAACATGCAAACTTGGCCTTCTAGTGCTGAAAAATGGCTAAACTGATCTAATAATAGCTTGTTTTGGCAGCAAGAGTTTTTGAAAACTATATATGATATGCGGGCTAAAAATGGAGGAAAAAAAGCAAGGGAGATCAGGTCAATTGTATTTCTGTTCGGGAAACTAAGGCGGGAGAAAAACGGTGAAAACCTGGAGTAGTCAAAAGTAATATTTAAAAGAAAATTATTTATAAAATAGGTTATACATCGAATAACGAAAGAGCCAACCATTGAGCAAAAATAAAAAAAACTCATTCACTGTTTGCAAAACGAGTTTCAACATTCGCGTTCCCTAAATGACCTTATCGATGAACACTTAATTTTCGAGAACTATTAATTAGTTAATTACCCATTACACCGATATCATAAAAGGTTCGCCCAAACCAATTTGATTTATGCATCCATTTTAATAACTCGTTTGATTTACAATCATCTGCCGTGAACCCTCAGATTTAGTTTCTGCTCAAATTTGTGTCCCTCACTCCTTCAGACAAACAATTTCTTAAAAGCCTCCTATACATTCAATCTCCTCTCAAATAAAAACCTTTCGAAGAAATCATTTCGCACAGACCCGTCTTCTTCCCTCAAGTTAAGCCCTCTGCTTTAGCCAATTAAAATGCCACAACTGCAAGAATTTAAATTCGAGATTTACATTATCTCAGCCTTTCCCTGCGAGACCTTTCAGATTTTAAGCATTTGAGACGAATTTGTGCGAAAATATCAATAGCCTCGGAGGTAGGTAAGTGTTAATGAACGTTCACATCGTTCACTCCGTCGACCAATTCTGTAACTTCATCATCTAAATTTTCAATGTCAGGCACTTCGTCCTCATCAAACAACGCCTCATTGAAATTCACTTCTGATGGGCCCGCGCCACCTTCTGCTACACCACCTTCGAACTGCAAACATAATGAAATCTTTGATTAAAAAACTTTAAAAAACACCTCTTACTTGCAAGGAATCAATAACTGTATCGACAAGATGTTAAGCACTTATAATACATAAAAACTGACTTTATTTTACAACCTGCTGAGATTCACGTGAATGGCGCATTACGCAAATAATTCCTCATCATTGGAGTCCTTTAAGCTGGCTCAGACTGAAGAGATAACCATATATATATACATAGGTCAGTGAAAACGCCAAGTTCCCTAACAAGCCTCCATATATAAAGGTCAGTGAAAACGCCAAGTTCGCAAAAGAGCCTTGAAGCCCTCGCGACTCAAAGCCTATTCGTTATCGAGCAATACTTGCATTTCTTGCCCCTTAGCAATCTGCGCTCTTTCGAATTACTTCCAAGTCATCAACTTAACGAGTCAAAACTTATTTCCGTTTTCCCACAGTCACATATACTGTTCGCCGTAGCATCCTTTCCTCCACCTTATCAGAATTTTTCTTTCCGAAAGTGATCTGCGCTGAGCAGATATGAAATAACAAAAAAACGTATCTAACATAATTAAGGCAATTGGCACGAAAACTATAAAAACTGTTTTTTGCTCATCCAAAAAAAAACCCCAATTTTGCCCGAATCATTTCCCGCGTCCTTCCCAACTCGAATCTTCTTATTTATTCTTTTAGGAGTTAGTCTCAACTAAATCGCAAGAAGATGATCTTTTGATTGAAAACATTGGATTTTCATTAAAAACATTTAAAAAACTGTCATAAATCACCAATTTTTTTCTTATATTTCCTTATTTAGTCTAAGCGATCGTTCACAATGTCTGCCTCTTAACCAGTATGATTAAATTTCAGGATCGGCAGATTTTCTGTTGTATTTTTGAAATTTTTTTCGCACTCAAACAGCGCGTCTCAAAAACAGAGGAGATCGGTAAGCCATAAGAGCTTCCCAATCATTTATTCGAGAGATCGCAACTTCTCTCCGATCACCAAGCGAACAAGAGTCCATGAAAGCATCATCTAATATCAGGAATTTCGCAATAAGGGACAATTAAAAGCTCCTGCTAAAAAAAGATCTTTTACCTTCGCTTCCTCATCATCGTCCAGATCGTCGTCGAGCATATGACCCTCATCATCAAATGCATAAAACGTGCGCTCGTCGATTTCAAATGCCTTCACGTCGTCCTGGAACGAAAATCACCGTACTAGCATGTTTCCAAATATAACCATCCCTGATAATAAATCAGAGCTGAGTAGAATGATCTCAACGAAAACATCGTTCCACGCAATTACTAGCTCTTCCATAACATGCTTCCCCTCTCCGAACTCCTTTATCTCAACATTTCTCATTAAAATAAGCCTAGCAAGTAATTTAAAAAAAAAATCTTACTTCGTCTTCCTGGACGCTAGCCAGATCGCGTTCATAAGCGACGCCACCTTCTACATCATCGTCATCTTCTCGAACCAAATCCGGGTTGAACGTAAATAAATCTCGACCGCTTAACCCAGCCTGAAGGTTACTTTTTCGCTTAAAATAACGTAAAGCGTTTCTCGTTTACTTCTGCAGGCCACATCTCCCTTTTTGTGGAGCGCAAGAACATCGTGACCATCACCACTTGATAGTGTTAGTGGCGGATGACAAGTGACAAAGAGCTCGACATAATGGGCAAAAGTATGGCTCGGTAGTCGTAGTAATGATAATGGACAATAATAATAAAAAATAAATAAATAATAAGAACATTAACCATAAGAGTAATAATAATGATAATAATGACGAGAATGAAAACAATAATAATAGCAATATTAATAATAACAAACAGGTAGATATATAAAGGTTTGAGAAATGAACATTGACATTTGCACTGAAATAGAAAATGGAAAATGAACGAAGACGAAGGAAGCTGCAAGGGAATTATTTGGCGCACGATAAGGCTCCAGCCATAAACTGGCATCCCCATCGCTCGATTTTTAGGTGATTTCATAGATTTACTAATTTCGTAACACCAAAAGCCCATAATGAATTTCTAAATCCAAATTTTCAGGCCATCATTTCCGCACCAAAAACGGCGCAAGCAACCATAAACAAGAATGACTTGCAAAATACGACTTTATTGAGACGCAAATATGCAAACTAGCTAATGATGTCGAAGAAAGTACACTATGAGTATTGTACTTTTTGAATCAAAATACTTGATACTGTACTGTATCAGATCTGGGTCTGCAAGTACAATATAACTGCAGTATACCCGCTCCCTGAAAAAGTAGTACCAGTACAGTATTGAACCATTCTTTTTGGCAAAAAGTACAATTATAGTATCATAACAAAAATTTTGGTATGATAACATCCCTGCTTACTATTCGTCTTTCATAATTATGACTATTTAATCAATCACTATCACTGTGGAATAAGCAGTGTGGTATCAAAACACATTTTCAGCAAATGTTATCGGAACGTGAAGCGATATGCAAACTACTGTTCGAGACAAGCATTGCCTCCTGCCGTTGTTACCGTTTCCTTCAAAAAGCGCACTGCAGTCAGTCATCGATTTCTTTTGTTCTTTTGGTGTGCAACAAACATTGTTCATTTTCCAAACAGTTTACACAACGCACGATTGATAAGTTCAAACAAAAAAGACATTACCGATCGACCCGACTTGAAGTTCTTCTTTTTTTCCTTTTCAACTTCGGCAATTTTGTGTTTGCGCTCACGAAGTTTACGCTTCTTCCAATCAACAAAAGATTGCAGCGTTATTTTAGTAAGATTCCTTGTATTTAGAGCTGCCCTCTGAAAAGAACACTTTCAAATAATAAACGTAATACATGAAGTGCTCCAGTCTGACTTTGATAAAAGACTTTTCGGTTATGACAAAGGAAAAATGTCTAGATCCCGAAGTTACTAATGTACTAATGTAACCATGCCCTCGTCTCCTATCCATACGTCTCCTACTCACTGCAAGCACAGTAAGACATCGATTGACGAAGAACATTCCCCACCCATCCCTCCCCCTACTCTCTTCCCACGGGGCGAAGCCACAAACATTTCGCCGAAACACTCGAAATGCGGCTGCCATTATTTAGGTAAATGGATTTCGATGGATCCTTTTCAACGCAGAGTAAATTTGGAGAAAAGAGCATCTTTTGATTTCTTCAAAGAAAAAACGACGCACTTTTTCATCTGCGAGGAAATTACTTCCGCCGTTTCCAATTTCCTAATTATGCCGAAAACAGACCATGCACTTGTCTAATGCCACGCAACCAACATCTGCCAGGCCTCGTTTAAGACCATGTAATGCCCTTGTCTCCCGTTCATGCTTTCTATCTGGCGATCCGGAAATGACAAAATTGTTAACAAGGATACGTTTAAATTCACAATAAAAGAAGTCGCAAGAAAATGCCTGCTCTGGTAAGCTCGTAACTTGTCATACGACTTAGACAATAAGTCCCTCTCGTCTCTGGAACTTTGTTCATAAGGCCCTCTCTCTTTGAACGAAAGTACGTGGTATCTGTTCTGCCTAATGATAAACGCTAAAGCTTCTGATTTCGTAAACTATACGGCAGTTTAAGCTCAAATATATTGCAATAGCACCTCACCTCTTTTTCGATTAGCTCCTCCAAACTAATTTCGTTGAGCCTTTTCTGTTCCTCAAGATTTTTGCGATCCTTCTTGAGAATATATCCAGGCGGAAGTGCATGCCTGTATATGCAGCCATCTCCATTTGGACACTCCCAAAACCAACCGTATTTGCTATTTTCCACTGCTTCAATAAAATATTTACATACCTGAAAGATTTTAAATCTTGGAAGTACAGCTGACGCAGCGCAAAATCTACATGTTCATAACGACCAACCATCGGTCGAAGTTTGACGGTTGAAGAGCGAGTCTTCGTTCAAGTACGGCCATGATATGTGAGGGATGAAAATGTGGTCAAAAGGCTTTCCTGAATCGTACGCAGCCGAACAATGGCAGTGTGTTCGAAACCGGGCAATAAATGTGATGAAATTTAAAGGTTATTCCATTTCCGCCTTCTAAAATCCCTCTTATATCACCAAGAAAAAAATTTTTTTGCTCCAGTAATTCGACATCATATTATGTTGCAACATGTTCTGCTTTACAAAACGTAAAGTACCTTAGCTACGAAACGACAACAGAAAATGTTCAGGATCGGGAACAGTTAAAGCAAGCATCGTATTTCTGCGATTCCGGAGCCGGCCATCTCTTGCCAATCAGGAAGTAAAGCAAAGCCTCCAATTCATGTTCCTGAGCATTTCAACTAGCTAGACAAGAACATAATTCGAGGACAACGTCGAAGTTGAACGGATAATTCCGGGAGATGAGGTCTTTCAAAAGGATATAACTAAATTCATACGACAGACACAAACTTAATGAGAATTTGCATGATGCTGATATCCAAGGCGAGGATGAAAGGATCGGGGGAGGTGGAAAAGGGGGAAGAGAGATGAAAGGAAGGGATGCAGCTGAACCAAATTCATAGTACTCTAATTAGGGTATTTCACAGGTGCCCCTCACAATGTCTGTCTGGAAAAAAACGATTATTTGCGATCACATCTGCTTCAGATAAAAAAAGCGCAAAAAAAAAAAAGAAAAGCAACATACGATATCGGTTTGATTAGGCCTTTTCCTATCCTTCTCACCATGTTTCTTTTCCGCCACTTCACTCAGCTTTGTCTCATCCCAATCGTCCATATTTTCTGCAAATAAAATTAGTGTAACTAAGTGGGAATAAATTAAACTTCTATATATTTATGAAGAAACATCTAATTGGATCACCTTAATGTTCGTCTCACATCTACAGACATTTCGCCAAGTAAATTCTTTAATGCGGATTGATCGAGTATATCGTAGTGCCATTGAAACAAGGATTCACTGCAGACACATGATGATGAGACGGTGATATTCATACATAAAACTGAGAAAAGGGAAGCAGAGAGCGTTGGGATTTCTAAAATTCTCCTCCTTCTGCGATATGAGGCACCAATTTCAGACATTTAACCAATAGCACAGTTGAACTAACAATCCACAACAACCCTCTCGCCCTTCCTTCATTTACGAAGTAGCAGCCTCAAATCACAATTCCACTTTTAGCTAAGATGGCAACCCGCGGAATATAGAAAAGGCGAAAAAAAAAACGGAAAAAAACACACCAAAAAAGAAAAAAAGTTGCAAACCGGCGCAGCTAGAGGACGAAGTAACAGTTACGCACACTTATTCGAAATCTCCCCACACCACTTCTGCAGTACTCTGCCTAGCATTTACGGATTAGTTTTATATGGAAGACAACGACCATCCTCTTTCACTTCCGCCCACCATACCCTACCTACTGAACTGTTCGACAATTTAACTTTGTATTGCATGACATCCTTCTACGATTAAAAAAACGCATACTTTATTCAAGAATGCTAACGTAAAAAAACTCTCACCGTCCTCTTTAGCCAAATCGCGGCTATCGACGTAGAGGTTTTTCTTGGCTGTTTTCTGCTCGACTGCCAAATCGTGACTGAATTTGCATTTGTTGCCTTTATGACACATTCCCTGCTTGAAGAACAGACATACCACTGACTTTGGGTCCACATCTACAACAGTCATAAATTGGTATTTAATCAGTACCACATAATCCGATATGAAATTCCTATTTAAATAAATTACATAATTTAACCTAAATGTTTATCTAACTAATCCTACCTAAATAAATATTCCTACTGATCCTTCACTTTAAGATGCAACCATAAGTGGGTCCCAAATGCCCGGTATTTTTCAAAAATTTAAAACAGTGATCGCTGCTGTTTCTGTTTTGCGCATAATTTGTAACGAACTTCTTAGTTATAACTCTAGATCATAAAATTTCAACGCATAAATCATCGATCCATAAGTGTTTGGCAAATGATGAACCATCATAAATACGGATTCAGGAAAGAGAAAAAGAAAAAATAAATGAAATTTTGAAAACCTAAATACAACCATAAAATGTCGACTAGAAAGAGTAATTATGGCTCCATACAATACGGAAGTGAAATACGCACTTTTTATTAAAATCATTCGTAATCACAGTGATAGTAAAAAACTTAGTTTTCCATAACTGCACTTATCGGCAAATGCGACCGTCTGCGCATTAAAGCCGCGGTTTACGAAAAGCATCATTTACAAGTCGGCAGATATATGCTCGAACACATGTGTGGATCGAGAAGAAAACAAAGTAAGAAGCAATTCAAGGTGGAATGGCGTGGTGTATCTCGTGAATGGCATAGATGCAAGGTGCACCTCCCAAACTGAGAAGTCGACTTTGGAAACTTTAGAAAAAAAATGGATTAAAAGCTCAGCCACCTTTGCCAATTTTCGGCATCTCAGCCACAGGCTTCAGAAGTTTATTCAAATCCTTTAATTCATCAACTTCATGTTTTTTCTTAGCTGCCGCCTTTTCTGCCTCCAATTTTGCTTGACTTTGACTTCCGTGCCTCACCTAAAACAAAGCCAATGTCATCATCAATAGTACCCTGCAACAATTGCCTTGCAAATAAGTTTTGCAAAAACACACCTACGTTAAGTGTAGTATTGCAACAATTGTCTTGCAAATAACTTTTGCAAAAATACACCTACGCTAAGTGTAATACTGCAACAACTGCCTTGCAAATAACTTTTGCAAAAATACACCTACGCTAAGTATAATACTGCAACAACTGCCTTACAAATAACTTTTACAAAAATACACCTACGCTTAGTGTTGCAACAATTGCCTTGAAAATAACTTCTGCAAAAATACATCTACGCTAAGTGCAGTATTGCAACAACTGTCTTGCAAATAACTTTTGCAAAAATACATCTACGCTAAGTGCAGTACTGCAACAACTGTCTTGCAAATAACTTTTGCAAAAATACACCTACGCTAATCACGCATAGCAAACGTGCCACACCTTTTCAGCAATGACTGTGCGTCTCGAATGAGCATCACAAAAGATAGCAGGTAAGCTGTTGGACAATATCACTCATAAGTAAACAACCCTTGCAAAAGTTGAAGCACAACATTTTTCAACGATAGCGTCTCTATGTACTTCGATTTTTTAAAGAATATATTCATGGCGCAAATGTCATAGCCTAGTTTGCACATTGCTCCCAATGGAATCGATGTGTCTTGAGCATAAGAATTTACGAGTCTCATTTTCTTATTTACAACGGCATCATATTTGCATGCTGTTCAAGTGAGCGAATAGATGGTGCGCGAATTAGCCGCACATAACGGCATTGAAATGCCTACCGTTCAACGCTGAAGAACCGAAACTGCTGATGCAATGATCAGTCGGAATGACCTACGCCAACAAGCTGCCTATCAGTCGTTAGCTGAGGTCGATTAAAATTTGTGTGAATTTTGTACATATTTGAAAAAAAATGGCTAAAGGCTTGAAAATTCTATACATGGAAGGATATGTGCAAATTGTTTGTGACTCTCAATGACAATTTAATTGTTCTTTTCATTATTTCACTCGGGGAATATTTTAGAATGTTAATTTAAACAATATTAACCACATTGCTGAGGAATGAATAAGAATTGCCAAATCTTCACGCAAACGTTTTCAATAAACTTCAGAATCAACGAACCCTGAATGTTCTTATTAGACGATCATGTGATGACCAGCCAATGAAGCTCACTAGTGTAGAAAAAGTTTCACCAGAGAACGGAAAAAGACAAGATCGATATCGAGTTCGTAGTGCAGTGGTAAGTGGACTTGTGCCTGTTCGCGTTTAAAAGATTGCGAGTTCAATGCAAATTCCAAGCCTGATTGAGCTATTTTTTTTCATTCGACTCATCTATAGGAAAAATAGTCAGTGGTTTAAACCGGAAGTACCTCTAAAAGAACCGGAAGTACCTCTAAAAGAACCGGAAGTACCTCTAAAAGGACCGGGAGTATCTCTATACGAGATTAGCAAACAGAATTTAGCAAAATCAGTACGATGCAATCTTACAAATAAATTTTAAAAAATGAAGTAACAAAACGGTAAATGGAACTGATTACAACTTACCTGATTTGTGATTTGCTGGACATATTTTTGAGTTTTAGCACCTTTTTTGTTCTTTAGTCCAAAAGTTTTATCCTCGATAATTTTCTCTTTTTTCTTTTGCTCGGCCTTCTTACTCGCCGCTGCCGCTTTAGGAGGCATTTTTCGCAAAATAAAGACACTGATCCCTTCGAAGAGGCAATTCTGAAAGAAAGGCTCGATGAATTTGGAAAAAAAAAGAACTAGGAAAGACGCATAAGGTAACTAAAAAATATGATACAAATCTTACTAACTGCCCAAACGCATGAAGCAGAGTTAGTTATACACAGCAGGGACGAAAGAATCTCTTGGGAGGAGGATAGAAGCTTCCTGAAAGGGGAGGGGGACACTCCCTCTTTCTCACTGAAACGAACAACCAGGATCCCCCTCCCCCCTCCAGAATATGTGTAAACCGCACGAAAGCATAACTGAATTATATGTTCAATGAAAGAAACATTAATTATTGCCATAAACGCTCATAATTTCCCTACATGCATATTATTTTCGAAGAGTGGTGCATTTATTTACTACAGTCGGAATTTTCTGTCTGCTAATAATAATGAATATTTCCTTTCTGTACTCGTTCACAGGATCCACCAACAGCCGTACGCAGACGCTCTTCACGTGCCGCGAAAGCAATATTCAAGATTACAAACAAGAAAATCTAGCAACGGGGGCGGA
>JPKZ01001189.1:56283-67263 GCA_000803305.1 Toxocara canis | reverse complement strand
GGGAAGGGGGAGGGGGGAGGACTAAGACAATTTAGCGGCCGATACGATCGAAGGCGAAGTGTGTGCCAAAGCTGTACCAATTTCCGATTCCGGATTAGATTCAATGAAACTTTGTGCCCGATTTTTGGGATGATATCGATGTGTGCTATTTTAATGCATCATCTGCATGCGCCAGAAGGCCTGGTGTTTTTTAGCGTCCATTGAGAGCTCAAGACGTGATAGTGCTAGTTGTTCAGTCAGCCAACGTTAACAATGTTGGCTTCATATCACAATTTTACTGTGGCTAGGAATAAAAGCATAAAGCTTATGTCCACGCCTACAACAGCTGTAAGTGTCATGCTCCATCTTCGTTGTGTTTAGCAATTAGCTAGCTGCCTGCTGGCATAAGCGATATGCATTTATGTGCTTGTCGTCTCATTCGCGTTATTCGAGCAAAAAGTATTCTCATCATGGAGGATGAGTGCATTTGTTTTTGACTCACTTTCCTCGCGTCATCTACATTCGTTCTATGTAATGTCATACGCAGATGACGCACCATCATTTCGTTTTCCAAGTGCTGAACTCTATTCGCTCGACAGAGGACAGCGCCGACTGATGCTGATGGAATTTTCATTTTTTGTTGAGATTTCGATTGTCACCTCTGTGAAATCGATTATCTCACCATTAAGGAGACAAATGGAGCAGAAGAGAAACCTCAACATCAACTTGCCGCGTTTATAAGTTTTTCTTTCTTGATGGAAATGCTTCCAAAAAATACTCTATTTGTCTGACCTAAAAAGATTTTATAGAAGCCTTTTGATATGTGTTGATCTTTTAAAGAAAGAAAGTTCACTCTCTTTATCAGCGCTTTAGCATCACTGTTTTAGCTTTGACTGAAAGCATATACAATGCTAAGAGCCAAACTTTCTGAACTTTCTGGAAAATTGATCATGTCGTTTATTGCTGTGTGTATTAATTGTTCCTTTACGAACACTAGTTAAATGAATTTCATTTGACTGCATATTGCATAGGACCTTAAAGCAAAATAGTACAAGCTTCCTCTCTAGTTTTGTCCCTTCATGGACTGAACATCAGTTAAGATGGTTTTGTACGCCTTTGCAAGCATGCAAGGCACATTGCAGCGAAATCTGTGCGCGCATATGACTGTGTGTATGCCTGTCTGTCCGTGTGCTGTTCGGTAGTTCAATGTAGAAAACCTCTGAAACAAGAGTTACAAAAATTGACAAATATAATCAGTATCTCAAGTAGTGTGACCTATACATAATTCCTTTTGAGAGCTTTTAGAAAGTTCGCCTCTTTGTTGAAAGTAGAAAATTGGGGGGGGGGGGGGATCTGTGGTAACGATTGTTTGTTGTTGTTGTTGCGTCATCTGCGGGTGCTTTTGGAACTGGGCAACTAAAGCTGCACCATAGCCTTTATTATCCTCAAGCCTTGTTGAATATGGAAAGTTATGGAAAATAGCGATTTTATAATCACCAGTGGACGTAGACCCATCAAGGCAGAAGCCATGTTCGAGATCGTAATGAATCATTTGCGCTAGAGCGTAAATGTGTCAGAGAGTGTTTAAGAACTAAAAAACGTAGATATTACACTTTTTGCACATACCACAGTAATGTGTGAAACTTGCAATTTTCTATAATAATACGGTATCGCGATTCGAGAGCATCAGATAGGCGAAATTAGCTGAGGTGCAAATAGCTGTGCGCAGTTCGAAGACAAACCGTCAGCTTTGTAAATACGGCATTTCTAGGTTTTACTTTCGTAGGTGCAGATAAACTGATACAGTGATTTAATTAAACTAGAGTACTGGTATATACCAATGATGTTGTTTGCTTAGAATACTGGAACAGAATTTTTTAGAACAGACTAGAATACTAGAATAAAATATCTTAGAACAGAATGGAATACCAGCATTGTTAATTAAAGAAAGAAAAATTGGAAAAACTAGGAACAATTTTGAATAGTATTTTCAGCATTTCCATTAAACGAGACTCCGAGGAAAAGACAACTGTTTAACTAAGGTTCACTTGAAAATAGGAGCAGATTTCCGAAGTGAGTGACCACAATGAACAGTTAAGTTATCTAACGTCATTGTTCGTATTGATGCAAAAAACTTAAATAATAGAATTGGAGTACAGTCGTTAAAGTGATTAACGCCATTTCATCAGAAGGAGAATGGAACGTGTGGTGATATTGGGTGCGCTCTCTTCGTTTCAAATATTCCATCAGTGCTCGACGAATAACCTTTGGCTAAGTCACTATTTCCGCGGGATACATTTATCCCTTCTTGCCACCTCATTCCCGGCTGGCAAACTTCTTGGAACGGTTATCGTTCCCATGGCTAGCCGTCGAAGTGGATTAGAGCGAACACTTTTATTAGATGCATTCTTGCTGACTGCCGGGTCGCTTCTTTCCATCATTCCACGGTGCGTTTCAAATACCCAATTTTTATTTCTTTAATTCTAAGCCTGACGCATTAGAAACCGAGCAAGTAAATGTACTACTGTGCCACGAGCGAAATTATGCGTAAAGAGAGAGTACGGAGACTGTCGACTCGAATTAACACTCTTTATTTCTGTGCTGAAAACTGTAAAGTTCCTTGTTCCCTCAAAATTGTAATGTTATAAGAGTCCCTATTTCTGGGGTGTTGCTTTTTTAAAATTCTGTCCGCTTTGCATTGTTCACCGATATTTTGATATATGGGTGTAAATAAAGATGGGGGAGGGAACATGTGCTCCGATGTGTTCTTGGTACATAATCGCTTCGAGGTGATGATATTTTATGAGTGCAAACAACCGAAACTTTGTTGTTCAACCAGCGCAAAAGCGCATCCCATGATTTCGTGTAAGTGAACTGTTTAGAATGGTGGAGGATCAATTTGCTAGTTAGGTATTTTTCTTTAAAAGATCAAATGTGTGCTGAGAGTTTGCCACTTCTGAGAAACGACAGTAACAATTCTTGCTATAGTCAGGAAGAAAAATGCCACTAAAAATGTGCCATTTTCAATCACCGAACGACGCGGCAGAAACGAAATGGCAATTTTCAATCTGAAATATGATTACTAATAAAAATTTTAGTCTGCGAGTTGGAAGTACGGAAAGGGTTCGGATAAACATCGAGTGAGAACTATGTGGATTTAAGTCGTTATTGGAATCACAGTACGTACTTTGATGAGTTCGTTGCAAATTATTTTTTTATAACAACACATTTGGGTTTTACGATTTGCATCTTGTGGTAGGTATATTCAGCCGCGCTTTGAAGTTTTAGGTAAGAGATAAGAAGCAGGTGCTGGCTGTGTGCCAAGCATGTCAATACCGTATTCTCCTCTCCCTTTCATCTGATATTTTGCGATGCGGTCGCCTATAACGAGAAATTTGTCACATTAACACATTTATTTGCTACAGCTAACGTTTTTTTCCACTTCTGCTAACAGTTTGCTGTGTAGATGGTGGTCATTATGTGTTGGTCGAGCGTTGATCGGAATTGGGAGCGGAATAGGTTTCGTGACGTGTACGGTGATTCTGCACGCTACCACCACAAGCGAAAACCGCCCATCTGCTTATTTTATATTCGCAATTCTCTACTCATCGGCACTTCTTCTCGCCAATCTGATCCCTCCGTTCGGTCTGCTTAGCTATCCTCTTATGTCGCTTCTGACAGCACTACCTGCATTTATTCCAGGTACGTTGCGCAGTGAGCAGAAGACTTGAGCTCATTGCCTGCCCTTCCCAAGCAAGCACTTTACCATCAGGCTAATGCGGGCGATTTCCATTTTCTTGCTTGGAGGATGTCATGTTGGAAGTTCAGTTACGGGCATGCTTTTCATTCTCCACCATAACTTAGTATGCTTTATCGTAGTACGTTGCTCGTATGCGTTGTATGCATGTTTTTTTTTTGAGTGTTGCATAGTTTCGTCAACAAATGTCTTTTATTACCGTATAGTGGCGACTCGCAGACAACTCGATAATGCTGAAAAAGGAACAGGGAATCAAACGTGGTTATGTATGTTTACCGTTTTTTTCAATTCAACCGTCCATCAGGAAGGGTTATTGAGCAGTGAGCATGGTACTCGACAGAACGGAGTCCGTATTGGAAGCTACAGAGAAGGTAACTGACAGAAGTATGTTCGCAAATTTGGCGATAGTTCACGTTATTAGTGAAGCGAATACTCGATTTCGTCCAAATAATGAGATGCAATAAGCTCGAACGGACTGGACGCCGGAGTCAATTGAAAAATGGTTGTTGGACATGAAGGGTAATGAACTGATGCTCGCGAAGAGCGCGAAAATACCGCTTAGATGATCCCAAGAAATATGGGAGGACTGTCGTTGACATCGGTTGGAGAAGAGTTGCCCATTGCCGAAGTAATGACTGGATGTCGTAGAAGCTGAACGATAGCTGCAACACCCTGATNATAATTAGATATTAGATATATGATAATATACATATAATTTAGACCATATATACACATACTTCATTAGATCATATATGTATATATATATATATATATATACATACATATATATATATATGATCTAATGAAGTAGGAGCGGACAAATTTAATAAATAAATTGAATATATAGCAAAGCTATGCTTGCTTCGCAATCCAACAACGATCTTAGGTTAAAAATTTTTTGTATCAAGTAATAACCAGCTTCATAAATGAAATTTATGGTTTGAAGTAGATGCGTTTCAGCGGCTATTTTGTTGGTTTAACCCAGTAAGAGTGGACAAATCTAATTAATAAATTAATTCGAATAACAAATTCAAATAAATAACCAAACAACTAAACAAATAAAATATCAAATTTCTAATCAAATGCAAATGAACATATGCAATACCGTAACATTTATCTTTGCACTCGATATTTACAATTTGCTTTGCATTGCAAAAACCAAATGTGATTGCCGAGTGAAAGATTTTTATTTCGACTTAACGTACGACAAAAATTTGAAATTCGTTTCTCTTTAAAAAAATTATCCCTTATGAAATTAGCGAAATTTATGAATTCTATTGAGATATCACGCCATTCGATCGTAATATTTCTCTATAATGGGCATTTTCTATTCAACCATTGCCGCTTTTGGATTCACATCATGAGCAAATCGATGATTGCTTCTTTAATTAGCCGAGCGATGTTGAGTTTGCAAATTTAGTGTAGCACTTTCTCTCTTCTGAGACAATCATGTGCTTATCATTGGAATTTAGTGACCCTAACATTACGATGATCATTTAAAACAACCAAGTGGGCTTGGTTCACACGCAGAAACTAGATGCATTTGTGCGCAACATGTTGCTCGTTAAAGCGTAAACCTTGAAAACAAACTGTGGAAGACCGTTGAGCGACCTCAGAAATGTTTTTTTTAGGATGCGAATTCTGTAAAGCAACTGTCTATATAACTATCCCCTCGAAAATACACCCTTTTCAGAGATTTTCCAACATTGTAAGCTTTAACATTCCCTTTCGAGGCCGTACTGTATTTGCTTCGGTTTGTGGTTCCAAACTGTACGGTATCGTGGAGACAAACAACTGGGACAGTATACAGCAAGCAAAGTTTGACACATATAGGGATTATGTATATTACGATAGAGAGTGAAATATCGTCATGACGGATTTTATTGTATAATTTTTTTTCAGTCATTTCATTTAATCGAATAAGTCTAAAATTCGCGAAATGAGTACAAGGCATGAAAGTAGGGAAATGTCAACATCCGTTGTACACGTCTAGCTTTCGTGCAAAACTCGTGTACAAGTCTTGCGAACATTAACGGCAGAGTTCCTTTTTTTCCCCTCCCCCTCCTTCACCCCGCCTCTTCGCCCTCCCCGTCCCTTTCTCTTCCTGTCCTCATCCTATTGGTAAATATTGGTAAATCCCTATTGGTAAATCCCCCTTCCCGCTGCATAGATATCTGAGACCTCAAATTTTTTAGTGAAAGTCTCAAGCATTCAGTTTTTTCGTGAAGTTGATTTGTCCACAGAATTCGTTCGGCGGAAGGATATACCAGGATCGGTCGCGTTTATACTGTTTCAAACTGGGATGTGCACTTTCATCCCATTTTCTTCATGTTTCTTCGCAAACATCCGGAAGGTCTGTCAAAGTCCGTCAAGGTTCATTATAAGCAGGAAATATGAATGATACTGAATATTTTAACCCCGAAATTCAAACCATAAAATAAAAACATTTCAGCTTGCCAGAGAGAGATGCTCCATTTAAATGGAGGAGATGGAAAGGGGGTGAGGTGGGGAGAGGAGAGGTTGACCTTTATAAAATAGCGCCTCGAGTTCAGTGCTCAACCAACGAACTTGAAGAGGATTCGTATAGAATGATATATCGAGAATTTGACTAAATTCGATCACGAAAATGAATTCAGCGAAGTAGGACATGTTCGGACTGCGGCAGTCTCCAGAAGAGAACTGAATCCGAGAGGATGACTGCGTTAAGGATGAGCACTGCATTTTAAAGTTTCAAAGGTTATTGAAAGAGCGCAGTTGTGCTCCAAGTGAGACAGTAATCAATAAGTGGTAATGATTGACATTTATTATCGTCGTTTTGCACGCTATCGGAGAGTCATGTAGTGGTGTGTCATGCGCATAAGAAGTTGCACTGCCGCCATGCTTGATGCCGTGAAAAAAACGCTATATTGAGATAGACAAGGCGATCTGGGGAAGACGAGAGGGAAATTGGGACCGAAGACTGAATAGAATAATTCGTTACTGTGTGTCTTTTTTGCAACAAGCTCAGTGTTTAAGAATAACGAACTCAAAAAAAAAACTTAATGAGCACCTTTTAAAAAAAATCATCACAGGTTACACGGATGTTTGTGTTCCTTCATTTTTTGAGATATATTAATTAGTAAATTATGCCAGCGGCAACCGATCGCATAAAACATTGTAAGAGAAATAAATGCATAAGTCTGTAAGACAAAGTTTTAAGACACAACAATGTTTTTAAGAAGAACAAAAATATATGGAGTACTAGCGAGTATTTTTGCATGGGATGACGACGTCCCTTTGTATGCCTATTGTAAATTACAAACTCTTTGAACCATCAGGATACGTAATGCGCTTCGATCGCGCGAAGTTTCTTGTCAATAAGCGCTCATCCTCGCGAAAAGTATAGCAGCAGAAAAAGAGATGGAAAGTTCTGACGCTGAAAGGGAGAGGATGCGAGAGGTATGGATTTGTTCGCTCAGCGCAGGGATGAGAATATTTTCGGCTAGTCGCTATACAGCACAACTAGGAGGGGTAGCGCATGGTTGTGTAACTTACATAAGGTAGGGTGCAATAGTTTAGAATTATCAAAATACTCTTTAAACATTTTTATATTCAGGCTAGTTAACATTTTGCATAATGCTACTCATGACTTCCAACTGAGCGATGGTTGTTGGCGACATGTGCTTACACCATAAAGCTCGACTCACTACGCTACAAGATTTCGCATCTTACAGGAGCGTTGTATTTATTGGCACGCATTTCCGCGCCGTCGACTGAATTTGTTAACGCTGAGGAAAATGCCTCTCCGAAACAACAGCGACCCATCAAATTCTGCTATCTGTTGATGGCGTTGAATGCGGTGAGTTCTGATTATCTCTCCATTTTTAAAAAAAAAAAAATCTGAGGACATCCAAAAATAGAAGACCAAAAATTTTCGGAATCAAGTCAACATACTACATATGCAGAGAAGGGTTCAACGAAAAGAGTCGATCGTCGCAACGAAAAAAAATTGTCCAAAAATTTCGTGGAAAATTTCATGAATGTTTTGATTGGACAAAAACATTTGTAACGTTGCTGTAAATATTTGCAACAAGATCGCAAAAGCAACTTCTGTAACTGCAACAAGGCAAACAACAGCCTTTGTGGAAGTTAGTTTTCGACAGACAAGTTGAGTTTAGATTCATAGATCCTTGACGACGACGTTGTTAATCTTTAGGTTTCTCCCCATTAAAGTTACGATCGCTGGAAATGTGTCAGTGTTTTACCCCTTATTTTATCCGAATTACAAATGAATGATGGCAATATTACATCCCAGTATACCATACGATAACTTTTCCGTGGACCTTTTCATCGCCTCTCAAACATGAACAATCTGAAAAGTGTCACCATAGAAACAAACAAATCGCTGTTTCGTATCACTGAATGCAGCTAAATACGTCAATTTCGATTATCCCTTGAGGACATCTTGTTTATGTGCAAAAGAAATTTACGTCCAAAAGTGCAGTTGTTTACATATGCAACAGTATTTTTTTTGGTATGCCTTATATATTGTCAATCGGTTACTAGTTTTGAAGCCAAAATTGACTGAATTTTGGCCTCATTTTTTGACATAATTTTTGAAATTAGATCGCACTATAAACATTAAGTGACGAATAAACCAAAAAAGTCATGTATTTACTCATCAAATTAAAATGTTAACAGTTGTATTCTACATATTTGCATTCCTTTACAAACATACGACCAACAACGATAGGAACATTTTCGATTTTTGGAGTTGGAAGTAAGCATTTACGACAAACCTATACAGTAAGCATACGAATATACAGTAAGCAATTCATACGAATATTGATACGAGAATAGGTATGGTGTCCCATCGAATAGAAGCCCGTATTGTTTCTACTTTCGAGGAGTGCTTTACGGCTTCTATTTTTTGTAACCCACCAGGGAAATGTAATAGTCTATAAAAGTTTGCTTACTTATTGAGTTTTATTTGTAAATTTCTTGCTGTATTAGTCACCTATTGCACTATAAGTATTATTGATGGTGGCATCGTCTCGAAAGTTATTCATATAGAAAAACTATACAAATGAGAGGATTCTTTTTCAAAAGGAAATTTGTTATCTCCTTCTCATAGACCACGCTTTACGTAACGATGTGATGGTTTAAATATCTTCACTTATATCTTTAGATGTTTTTGATTCATCTGATGATAGCTTCTTCGACATTATTCGACACAGTTCCATAAGTCCATTTAAAATTCTCGTTAAGCATAAGCTTCTAACAAAATCGTGCCTACTTCGACCCTGAAAGCATGTTGTCAATTCTGGAAGGGGAGGGGGTGGCGGGGAGTTCGTGCTCGAGGAAACCAATTCTCATTCATGGTTCGAGATGTGAGAAAGCCCACACATTATCTGGAACGAATCACCTTATATATAATTCTATAAATACCGTATCGTTTCGCAAAGAAACCCTTCCTTGAGCGACATCCTTCCGCTTCGTTATTGTGAGTTGTTACAGGTTTTTCTCTTTTTTTCAAAGTAGAGACGCGAAACCATACTCTTCTGCGAATATAGTTAGACTTTTGCGGTGAATGTGTTAGGCGCTGATACGGTAATGTGGAAGAAACAAGCGGTTTCCGTGTCTTGCCACGCAAGTCTCATCCCATGTGCAGGTGGGCAGAGCATTACACACTCCGAAGGGTGAGAGGCAAGCACGGAGCACTTTCCATATCGCAAGTCTTCTTATTTCTAAAGTGCTGCCTGCATATGGTTGTGAGCTCGTACGAGACGTTGGATGGCCCCTTCCCCAATCAGCTTACTTTTATTGCCGCTTCGTCTTTAAAAAACAATTACAGACAAGCCCAAAAACCGAAAATGCGCTTTGGCAATGCTCGGCAAATTATGGTTCGACCTGCAGTTTACTGGTTGTCAGAATTTAATGTAATGGCCACAGCTCGTTCTCCTCTCCCACATAATGTCGTACTTGTTGTTTGTATTAGTTAATACTTGACTTTTATTTAAAAAAGAACTCATATTCACGAGATGATGCATAGTGACGTGTGTTATGCAGCGTAGATCTGAGATCAGCGTAGATCTGAGATCTCACATAGAACATACACAGGTTCCCCTCACCTCTGTCGAAAACAAAAAATGCTTAGCCCGTATTTAATGCCCATATCATGAAAATTTCCTGGCCGACCAGGTAGCGACGAATCAAGGAACTTTTCCATGGTCAGCGTCATATTTCCGCCCATGTTTCCAGCAACTGAAATTATGCTAACAACAGGTATCTTGTCGAAAACTGTGCACTCGAATTGATAACAACGCGTTTGCACGCCTTACGCGATTAGATGAGCAAATTCTCATCGTAAAAACAGACAACCTTTCCTTGCAACTCCCGAACAACCAACCCCATAAATACTCTCTTCAGCGGTCGACTGAATTAATCGAACTCATGAAGGTTCTACTTAAGGCAGTAAGATAATTAAAAATTGGTAATTATATTGATGTTATATATAATTGTTCTAAGATGACTGCGTCCAGTGAATTACCGGAATACACCTCAAAATTACTACAGAGCATTGGCGTACCGCTCTACCAGTCGTTCTCATCGACAATTTTCATCTCACTTGGCATGTCAACACAAGCGGCAGTCTACCTTTCTGCAGTATATCCCATCCTTCAACTCGTCCTCATATTTCACATTAGAAGCACCTCGCTGACTCGTCGCCAACTTGTGCTCGGAGGTTATGCAGTAGTGCTTGTTGCATTTGCGTTTCTTCTAACAGCCATATATTTTGGTAAGATATTATTTTTCATTGCTCTTTTACAACATATTCTCATTATCATTTCAGAGAATAAATATTAGAGACGGTTAACTTAAAATCTTTGATTTCATACCTCGAGGATCGTTGCGATTCATCTTGCCAGAAAAGGTTACGTTTCTTTGAGACGTAAGGGGTGAACCTGAACGGGACTTATGCAAACCTTAAGAGGGTGACGAAGACTGAATTAGAAAGGAGATTGTACTGAGGAAAGGAACCATACCTTAAATTCAACGATATATGTGGAAATTAGCTAGCATGTGAAATGAGCAGCCGATGAGTTCTAGTTTGCTCGCATCAGAACAGCTATAGAGGGTGACGACGAAACGAAAAAAGATAAATCAAAATAGAACGCCGCAAAAATTTGTTTAAAACTTGACGCGATTCACATTAAAAAATAACGTAACACATAAAAAATGTTTAACCAAATTTCCGCCTCCCC
>JPKZ01001189.1:35677-46956 GCA_000803305.1 Toxocara canis | reverse complement strand
GGGGGGGGGGGGGGGGGGGGGGGGGGGGGAGAGGCTGCAGATGAGGAGAGGGCGATGCTCATAACTCTTGCAAAATATAGACTGTAACTAAGCGAAAAGCTGCCCAGTCAAACTTATTCAGTTTCTTATTTTCTATTTCAAGTCTTCAGGATGCCAGAATTGCCATATTTGTCTTCCTGTACCCCTCCTCCTCTTAAATATTGGAGCGTGATTGAGTGAACACAGAAGGGAACACAATGAATCGCTATGCCTTCCAAAGCTAGTATTGGCGTTTCATTCACACTGATGAAAAAGAAGTCAGTTGGTTTTTTTAAAATCGTTTATATTGTATATCGAAATATCGAAATATCGAAAAAATTGTATATCGAAAAGCCGAGTTTACGCTGTAATCGGTAAAGCAAGCAGCTGAGTAGCTTCATCTGATCTACTGTTGCTCGTCGATTGCTTCTGCGGTCAAATGCGAAGTTGTTTTGAGTGCGATGGTTTTTTGGGTATTTTGAAAACCTAATTAGGGAAAATATTTAATGAAAATAACCTTTGTTATCAATGTTATTTCTATTTCAAGCAAGGCCATAATTCGGTCGATTCGTTTTGTACGCTAACATGTCATTCAGTGACCGTCACGCAATCAGTTTATGCCCTAAATATTCCGCTTGCGGTCGCATCTTTTTAATTAACTCCTCACCCGAATGCTCCAGTTCGCTTAGGAATTCAGTTTTGCATTTCTTCATTTATCAATAAACGCCATATAATATCTTCGTAAACCGTCGGATTATAAAATTTGCAACTTTGCAAAGCGTGCAATGTTCGATTAGCACAACTGCAACGCCTGCAAACAAACAATGAATGCAATCATAAGATCAACCCGAGTCTATCTGTTAGCAAGAAATGAGTGGATATTGCAGTGCCGACTCTTTTTATGTCTCGGTGACTGCTTCTACAAGAAAAGACCGGAACTGATTTTGTTTTTTATGAACCCAATGTCTCGAAGCACTAGCGTCTGCATTTCAAACTTAATCTATACCTTTGCA
Source organism: Toxocara canis (assembly GCA_000803305.1). NCBI lineage: Eukaryota > Metazoa > Nematoda > Chromadorea > Rhabditida > Toxocaridae > Toxocara > Toxocara canis. The sequence continues at coordinate 45,925 of JPKZ01001189.1, read as the reverse complement.
GTACACATCTATTTCTTTGAACATAAGCCTTTCTCTCACTAGATTCACAACTCTAAAGTATCATCAGTGCATTTTTTTTTCTGAACATTTGCGCTATGAACTCTATAAACTAAAATTTGAGGCCTTAACAAATCGGAAACGTATAATAAAACATATACGCAAAGCGAATGCGAAAGCTCAATGTTGTGTTCAGTCGCTTCGTATTCGTTGCATATTAGCAATTCATACTTACATTTCCGATTTGTTACAGTTTCTGAGTTATAGCGCTGTTGATGTGCTGTTGCTGAAAGTTTGCGGAAGCGATCAGAAAACGCAAATGCATTATGCTTACTAGAGAATGTGTTACGATGGTTTTTTTAAAAATGCGTCATGTGTTATAAAGACACCTTCCAGTTCGGCTACATTCCTTATGACTCTACACGCATGGGGTCTTCTATTGGCGATCCTACCATATTTTATCACCTCACTGGTTCTATTTGTATTGCTTTTTTCTACGTTCCCAGATTTCGACTGCACTTGTTCACAGAATGATTCTTCGATACTGACTGAGCATTAATGGTAATGATCGCGATTGAAATGTTTGTAGTACGGTCGATGTGCTTTTTGTATTTCCACTTTATATTTTGTTCTCTTTTTTTTTTTCTGCACTTACGTACAAACATTTTCAGTAATTTATCTCGTTTGTTGTTCAAAAAACTGGATCTCCTATTTATTTCCTATTTCCGTTTTAAAAGAAGTAAAGCTGCATTTGCTAAATAATTGAGTTTCGAGAAATAATTAAAACCCAAACATTTAGCTTGCTTTCTTCTATATAATTTTTGTGCTCTATTTCTACGGTTGTATTTTAGCAAACTAGCGATGTGCACACACAGTATTCGTATTGATATGTATCTATTGCACATCATTTGTATTGCATCTTCTTACGGATCTGACTTTGAAAATCAATGCTCTGCTTTTTTCATATTTTCTTGAAAATGAGCTCGATAAAATCTTTGACAAATATTTACATCTGCCGACAAACAATGCGAACATCGGAAAAGGCTTTAACTTCTTTAACTTTGATTTTAATTGATACATATTTTACTAGTTATACTTCAAGCATTTCATACATTTTATTCGTTTAAAGGTGCAGCCATTCCAAATATCTTACTGCAAAGTCTATTGTGATTTTATATATATAATAGAAAACACAAAAACACATAAAAAGTAAAATATATTTGAATAAATTTTAGCTGAATTGAATTTATTTTGCTAAATAGATCATGCAATCTGTACGCATAAAATAAGATGTTAGAGAACAAGAGCTAGTAGGATCACAAAGAGTCACAAATGTTGCATTACATATTTACAGCAATATGCTATCGTTTAATGGACGCGATATTAATATTTAATAATTCAACGTACAATATAACGTGATACACATATAATAATAAACAATGAATAATGACCATAAGGGGCCTAAGAGAAACGCTAAGCAAAATAGACGTTATATAATTGCAAAATTCATGCGATTTCATTCAGTAACATTAGAAGTGAAGCGAAAACGTTTTTTTTTTTTTCTGCACGCAAATATTTTTAGAAACTGCATATTTTCTCTCATCAACAACTTGTTATGCACACACACACACAAAAATAGTGTGTAATATTTATTCCATTCGTCTACCCATTCACTTCACGTGATTTTGAACGTTCAATCGCTAAAAGTTTACAACATGCAAAGAGCATTGTTTAGGTTGAGGAATGTTATGAGTGAATGTTAATGAAAAATTTTGTTACGTTAACGTAAAAACTTTCCTCATAATGTAATTTCACTCAATAAATTTTGATCTCACGTTTTCATTTTGTTATTTTTTAAATGAACAATTTATGATCGCCTTCTTATCATTCTGAAGCAGATGAATAAACTTTTATTTATTTTTGAATCGATTCGAGCATATTTGTTATAGATGATCGCATAAAAAGTGAAATACACCTATGCTAGCAGTTATTCCAGCTGTAAACTTCTGCGATTCGCTGCAGGGATTCCTCCAATTGTGGTAGTCGTATTTTTCTGGCGGATGAATGTGTTGCCTCGAAGAACCCCTCCCCCTCCCCCCTCCCCCTTCCTCCTTGGGCTATGAAGGTCGAGGTCTTCAAGATGAGAAAATTTTGTCTTCATGTCTCAAGACACTTTGTCTTCAAGAATGTCTCAAGACACTTCCTCAAATATCTTCAAGATATTTGAGGAAGTGTCCATCCGGATCATTCGGAGGGAGGCTCTTTTTTTTCGGTGAAATGTGGCATTTGATTTTCTGCAGCAAATCTACTTTCGAATATGCCATAACCACAGCAATAAAGGTGAGCACATGTGCATGATTGAAAAAGAAATTTTCCAACGCGAAAATTGTCTTTTCACCTAAAGCTTCGCCTGTGTAAAGGCTGATTGGGATCTTCAGGCACTTAACGAAAAAAGAGGTAAAGCATCACAGAGCCAAACCGCTATTTGTCGAACGTCCCAAAGTAGCTCATCCGAAGGTCCCCGTTCTCCGATCTTTTTGCTTCCCACTTTTGTCCAAGTTCCGGTCCAATCGCTTGGGGGAAGAATGGAGGGGAGGAGGTAGTCGCTTTTATGTCATGCCTAGTCATTTGCGTGGATTCACATTCACGAGAAAAAAATGCCCAATGCATAAATTCAAGGAATCTTCCCCAACACTATTAGGACTAAAGAATCGAGTGCCCGTTGCCTATTTTTGTCAAATCCAGAAAACTTCGCGACTATTAAGCGCACCTGTCCGACAATCGTTTGGTGTGAGAAATAGCCTGTCACCTGTCAGCCCCAATCACCTGTCCATTGTCCCTTCTACAGCCCCATTAAGAGAACCCTAGACCAGTGGGTCCTTCTTCGGATGCGAATTCAATACTTTCTGGATTTGTGTGAACCTTGCTCATATTTACGAAATATTTTCGTGCTATCTAAAAGGTCGCAAAATATTTTAAAACAAATCGTTTTCCCCGTCCATAATATCAGTAGAATAGGCAATGCCGCAAAGGATTTCCATCGACATTTTTTATATGCTTACTTGTTTATTTATCAAAAATTCGATCACAGTTAATTTTGAGTGACGCATCAGTTCGCAATTAATGTACTCAATATAATTTGCTATTCAAGTAAACGGTATTTTTTACTTACAGCATAAGTTAATAACTGAGACGACTAAGATGACCTTTACTGGACCTGCACCAGAATTATGGTTTTGGTTTCAAGATCTAACTCTAGCACTTGTATATTCTGGTTGCGAAATATTAGACTATACGTCAGGCATCCTCGGGAATACGGTTCTTCCAGCTCCCGTCCCGCAACTCGGCTGTTCCAGTATTTTTTGGCGTTCTGGTTTCGGTTTTTGACCAACAACCATTTCCTGTGTAGCTTTAAGCTGAACTGATGAAAACTGTGCGGAAGTTTTGAGCATATATTTCCAGTGCTCATTACCGTCTCCCTTTTCAAAAGTGCTCAATACTGAGAAAACATATTTGGAATTTCTTAAATGAAATCGGCAAACTCTTGCAGTTCCAGCTCTCGATTTATGTTTATATTTTAACCATTGTGTATATTTAATCGAGAGGATGAATAACTCTGAATTGGGGAGGGGACGTTGATAACAGCGGGTTTCTGGGTCAAGCGAGAGACGGGTGTATTGACTGCGGTTGCCGCGTTTGTAGTGTTTGCGGGCGTGGCGGAGGAAGCGGCAATGAAGTTGAGCAGCGTAGTGCTCACCACGCTTATTGCGATTCTGTACGTCAGTCGCAGCGCTTGGACTGCTTCCACTTCGAAACACAGAAGTCGTCATCATAAAGCACAACAACGTTTTGCGTGTAAAGAGCCTGCAAATATGGTTGGTTTATAAAGCAGTTATCATTGTTGCCCCCTCATTTTCACCCTTTCGTAAAATCGCTTCCATTACTGCGTTCAGGACTAAAGATTCTTCCACCTTCGTATCATGTACGGATCGTTTGTATGGCGTATTTGGTGTTGTTAGAGTTTGGTGTTTGAACACAACTCGACACATTATTGAGTTTAGTGTTCTTACAGTAAGCGGATCGTAGCAAGATGTGCAACTTCCCTGAAAGCTCTCCCATGCGATTTTTATTTTCTGAAATGCAGCACGTTTAGTGAATAGAATTTCTATTCCCGCGAATTACAGGATGCGTAGAAAAAGCATTGAAAGAAAATTACTGCGATCTTGGAAAACAGTTGCCGTTTTGTGTCGATATATGCGATTAAGCAGGTGTATTTTGATTGCACAAAGAGAAATATTCTATAAGAACTGCCGAAATAGGTGTTGAATTGCATGGAGCGACATGAAACCGTAGCTATTTGTTGTCATCCTTCTGAAGCACTAATGTGCGCAATAATTTAAAGTTATTGTCTATCTACGCGCCTTTCCCTTTACACAGAATCCTTTATTTAGCCGCACTGAGAGGCAGCCCACATTGCTGATTTATTCTACTTCGTATTCTTTGCATATTTCTCAGCCCGATGTCCTGCACAACTGATTAGGCTTAATGCCAGCTTCGCTGGCGCGCAAAAGTGGTCACAACATTCCGAATAGAACTCAAAGAATATTTTATCAGCCAAGGTTGAAAAATTCTAGCACGTAATGCGCAAATGTCGCAAGCCTCATCAAGAGCTCTGCTGACGTTTCCTGTTTCAGCTATATATTCACCATGAGCACAACGACTAAACAAAGTAAACCTGAGTAACCGTTTTGCCGATATGAACTTTTGGTAAGTTGAACGAGGAGTATTTTGTTAGGGAGAACATCTTTTTATATGCACCAAATTCTTCTAAGAATTTCGTAGATTTGAAGTAAATTATAGAGTGAAAATCTCGAATCGCTGTCTTCTCTCCTGTACCTCTCCCTCTCTCTCTCCCTCTCTCTTAGAAATTTTTCGATTCGATAATTCAGTCGAATACGACATCGAAGGCTTGTTTCATTGGACCTGTTTACGAAATTTTTGCTCACTCGCCTTAGAACGTTTAAAACACTGTAAGGAACACCTCTGCAACGTCATGTCTCTTCTGGCTGCACCTACATACATCGTTCTATATGCTCCTATATCGTTTTAGAAACTTTCATACACTGTTTCTCACAATTAAAGAACGTCACTGTAAGCGATATGTTCTGGTGAGAAGAAAAATGACAAAATTTTATTGAGTGTCATGTGCATTTTGATTGGACCAGTTAGATGGTTGGATAACAAGCAACTGCAATGCAATGCAATGCAATGTACTGCACTGCACTGCACTGCAGTGCAATGAGTCCTGATTCAAGAAAAAAACAACGGCGTCTGCTGAAATGGCATAAGACACTATTGATTTTAACTTCGCCGGTTTTCGCACTATGCAAGCTTAATTCGCATCGGTGTTTTGCTCGCTTGTGATTGTTTACGAGAAACAAGCGCTAAACCGAAATCGAAAATAATGAAAAAGAATAGCACCATTAGAAATCATCAATTTATTTTTTTGGGTGATTCTATTCGTGATATTGTTCATCATTGATCAAAGCGCAAAATGTTGCCGATAGTCTCTCCCACATATAAAGGAGGGAGGACAAAAAGTAATGAAATAGTTATGGATACGAAAAAATAGGTACAATGTTTTAGAACAAATACCCGACTTTATGATAGACGTGGAACAGGTACTACATTTTGGAATAAATACCTAAATTGGCGTTAGACCTTTATATGACTTTTTTTTTTGAAAAGCACTTACAAGTTATTGTAATTCAAATAAAATGTGCGAGATTGTTATTTTTCATTGCAGTGATCAATACTCATCTTGGTCATTAACACAGCACACTATTTATTGTTTTTTTTTTTTCGTATTTTGCACGCTGACTAGCTCTATACCTGAAATTTTCTATGAGTCTGGCTGAGAATTACTTAAAGGAGTGCGATCGTGAGCAAACGATATTCTGTAAGATTCGGGCAGCTAGTACATTCAGATGGCACCACTGATTTTACTTTATAGCTTAGTATGATCCGCATAAAAGGTGTAGTACGTAAGCTTTTCTGTCCCATTCAATCTTCTATTAACATATATAATCTGTACAATTCACATTTCCTTACCCCAGTAGTACTGCCCGTAGAACCTCAGAGCCGTCTTATTTCTACATGTTGTGGGAAATGAGCACTTTCTTAAGAGTAAGATGTTTCGTTTATAAAGGTTTAAAATATTTAATGTGAGCATCATGCATACTTAAAGTTCTAAACGGTAAATAATTTTAAAAATGTCGATAATCTGACTACCTGCTGATCGGAGGCTGTCGCGCCCAATGTGATTGATTGATTGTTTTTACAGCATCTTCACGGCAACCTTTATTTCCGCATTCAGCGGCCAACTTTAGCCCTTATTTGCCATTGCTACGAATTTATTCTGAATCCTCCAGTCTGCGTTTCTGTTATTTTTTAATATAAGGATATTTTGGAGGAGTGGATGTCATATTTCCTTGTCATATCTTGTCATATTTTCATATTTTCTTGTGTCCAGCAACGAAATTCGGAATTCTCGTTTTTTTTTTCCATCCCTTCTCTCCATTTTCCCCGCTCCCCATCCTTCCACCGTCATTTAGATTTTCCTAGCCATAGGTGATCGAAGTTTTCGACAGTTTGCAGCTTTACGAGTGGTTCAAGGATTCCTCAGAGAATGCAGCGGTGGAAATGATCGACACAGACTGGATCTCACCACTTGAAGAAACGGAAATTTGCAATACTCCGCCAGAGACCGGCTCTGAAACATCAGTCATGCAGAGGTCTTTATGCCCATGGCAGTGGAGGTTTGTTATTCTCTTCGTAGAAATTTGCGCATTCGTATAACACCTCAGGGATGGTACCAAGCATTCTTTAATTAATATTACTTAAGGGTTCGGGCCTGTACTGGATGTATGTGTTTAAATGTTGAACACTAGTTTCGGCGGCGATTACACAGATTTAATTAAGGTATATACAAACATATCCACCACATTCTAACGCTTGCTTGCGCTTCCATCGTTGGTAGATGGGTTATAAAACGACATTTATTTATATGCACTTACAATTATAGATTTTTTTCATGTGTTTTTGTGTGTACAATATATTTATTAATAAAAGAGCAGTTATTTGTGTAACTTATGATGCCCATAGCAATGGTCATACATGTTGTTTAATCGAGTAAGACTTCCAGAGGTTATAAGTTGTGTAGGGTTCCTATAGGGCGTTAACAAAGATGCCTTATTGGGGATTGTGAAAGGGATGGGTGGTATTTAATGTTATACGCCATTCATATTTGAAGGTTAAACCACGACGAGAATCGCGAACCAAAAATTCTCTCAGAAGCATACTGTCTTTGCCGCAAAAGTCGAGGTAGTTCGGGAGCGTTATGCATGCCGATCAAGAGGGATGTCGTAGTGTTGAAAAGGATTCTGTGCGATCCAACGACAGGTCGATACGAGTATATTCGAGCCGTACAAACGGTGACCGTCGGATGTCACTCCGTACTGCCGAGGACGCAGCGTGCTGCACCGCTCAACAAGTTCTACCGCAGCGCATTCACAATCGACATCTAGATTCCAACGGACCATGGTTCAACGTCGGATTCATCTGATAGTCGGGAAATGACTCTCTGCCAGCTTACCTCTTATAACTGCTCAAATGTTCGTCCGCAAAAAGCAATACTACGAGCTGTATTTAGATATGGCTGTACAAGGTTATACAGCCTCTATAGCTGTAACAGACAACTCCGCTTCCAGCCAGCATTTCGTCCTTTCTTAGTGGCGGCGTTCACAGTCTTGGAGGAGCAAGCAGTGCAAGTGTCTGGAAAAACAGTATAGGAAACATGGATAACAAAGTTCGGAATGAGTTTTTTTGGCACCATTTTTATTCGCCTCGACAAATTTGCAGTTTGGAATGCGCATTGCGATGTCGTCTGCGTGTAAGAAAGCATTTTATAATTGCTGTGTGCGTGGGCTGTTAGCAGCTGGTTCTGCAACAACTACATTTTACTTCGACGGCAATCTATTCACTCTGTTTTCTCATTTTCACTGCATTTTACAATTGTCAGACGGTTTGCTTCTTCGTGCCATCCATTGACTTTTATCCCATCCAAGCTAGATGAGGCATTCCAGACCATCTCGCTCCCTAACATATGGCTCCATCTCTGCCGAATCGTTGCTTCCTCAAATTTCGGTTTGCGTCAGCCAAAATGCTCGCCGATGGCGTTCCGTCTCCATCCTCAGCGAATCTTATTGAACGGGTGAGTATCCCCTGACCGAATTCTTCTCCGATTTTCTTCTCCCACTCCACTCCTTCCTTAACCCCCCCCCCCCCCCCCCCTTCCTTAACCCCCCCCCCCCTGCTGTTCCCGCGGGAAGTTGTTTTAAATATAACAGTAGTTGGAAAATATCGTTTGGTAAAGCAGATGTATACGGAATTTTAACTTGGCATGGTGCACAAAACGGATGCACTTATGCGTGTGCAACATTAGGATACATTTTGTGTTGTCAAAATGCGCGTCATAGGTCATCGAATTTCGCGTAATGCACAAACGCATTGACGCCTTCGGATGGTTCATTAACTGTGTCGTGTTTCATATCGAATTTGTTTTGATTGCGATGAGAAGCGACCAGAGGAAAGTTTTTCGGCACTTTCTTTGCACGGTGATTATCATTGTTGTCTCGTTGAAATGCCTTCCACCAAATTGTTCGCGTTTCATTTTTGCTTTGTCGACGATTATTCTAATTTGGTTACGTTTCTATTGCTCCCCTCTAATGCGAGTCGACAACGGCAGCACATTCTGCAAAATTCGCCTGGTTTATCGACTGGTTTGGCTAGAATTCTGATGAGGAGTTTGAATAAATTTTGGTTTGTTGAAAAGTAAGAAAAATAGACGTTGCTCATCGTTTACACGATTGATATTATTATCTAATCAAGAGTAAACCGAATAGGCCAAACTGGATAGGTTTCCATTAAAAAAACCTTTTTTTTAAAGAAAATTAAACCCCTCCATATCAGTAAAGTATACGCTTTTGGGTTCTCATCAGTGAATTGCAATAAACCGAAAAAATATAACACTATAGGAGAAGACCAAAATCTACGGCTTTTTTTTGGGTTTATTGATATCCAACATGGATGCTGTTTGAGAGTTGATACGTCCACATCGCATTACCTTGTACGTATGATGTCAAAGTAAATCAGTGTTTTCAATCTAGTTCAAGGATGTCTTTCTGGCGACACGTAGAAGTCGCTATTGTATGCCGCCTTATTATTTTACGGGTTTATCTTTTGTAGTCTTCTGTTTTCTCGTTATGCTTAATCGCTGTAAATTAAGTCGATTCCTTTGCATAAAGCTCTGACCCCAACCCATCCTCCACCTACCCCCACCTCCCTCCCTTCCCCGCCTTCCTTCTCAAATTTTAAGATAGAGCAACTCCGTTCTACTCTACAACGCATTTCTCACAGTAAGAATACACTACTACTAATTGGATATAAAATAAGCTTTCACATCAAATTATCGAAGAAAGTGAACCAAACATTTCGAGAAAACTCCATCCTCGGTGTCCCTTAAAGAAGAATTAAGAAAATTTTTGCTTGAGTCTAGTTTCTGCAGCCTGTTTTCCTAGATTATGCGTAAAAATGTGTTTTTCGTTGCACACTTGACACACATTTCCACTTATCATCACTTTTTCTACCTTCCTTACATGATATAGGAAACGTCCCAGTAGAAATGTACCCTCCCATTCATTTTATCACTTTGTTATTTTATGGCTGTTCAAAGGACCGTTTCCCTACTTCCTCTTTTGAATTAGTTGCTTGCTTTCTTCTTGAAGCAATATTTACTAGTTAGCGTATGAGAGCACTTTTATAGTATCTTCTAATTGTTCTCACTTTGGCTAGTTTCCTATTGTCACTGGAAATTTCATTTTTCACTGTTGTTACTTGCATTATTTGCCTCGAATTCCCTCACCAATGTGCCTTTAAACCATTGAGCCGTGTACTTAACTGTTTTCTGCTTATTCGTCGAAAATGGAAATAAATAAATATTATTTACCTTTTCGAGTGCCACATTCAAGAAAATGACCAAATTTTTTTTTCTTTTCACAGCTGTGCTTAACTTTATTCCACTTCGCTCGCGAGACAGAAGTCGCGCCGATTTCACAGAGATACGTTTACACACCACGGCCGTTATTTCTGAAGAGCAAAGACGAACCGTGCCTTCCTCTTCCTCTTCTTCTC
>JPKZ01001189.1:16016-35077 GCA_000803305.1 Toxocara canis | reverse complement strand
GTGGAAAATTTTCAACGGACGACCTTGTCATGAAAAATTGTGTTTATCAGGAAACGTTAATCACGTAAGCTTTAGCTTTAGCGATTACATTGGTGGTTACTAAAAAATATGCCGAGATCGAGTTCCGATGTTTAGAGTGCATTCCCTGAAAAAAGGAGATAATCGCTTTGGGTTGCAAGTAAGCAGCAAGAACTGTATCCGAGTATCCATAAAAAGCTGTAAGAGCTCTGATTTGATAAACTCGGAGGGAGTAGTAAATGTTGCCAAATTTAACGCTAGTGATGCGGCTTTGCAATACTGGAGAGTGGGTATGGGTAAGCATGTCTACATTCGGAATGGCTGCAGAGTCAATTGTAGCAGATTGGAGGCACAGAACTATGAAAAGACGTTAAGGGTGAGTCGCTAATGGATGTGCTGATTAAAGGTGAGCCACGTTCAAACGTGGCACCAAAGCTTGCTATGGGCGAACTCTTAAAGATTTATTTCAGGGAAGGCTGGCCAACACTCGCTATCCGTTTCGACTCCCGCATTGAGGGGATTCACCGAGAATTTCAAAACATTTAAGGAGTTGCCTATAACGAGCATGCTGAAAGCACGGGAAAGAACTGAAAGTTTTAAGAATTTTTGAGAAAAAAACATTTACGTCAAATTTCTGATGCTTCCACATTTCAGCACTTTTGGACCACAAAAATGTCTGTCTGCAGGCCACTTCAATTGTTTAAGGTTTATTGACCCAAAAAAAGGTTGCAGTTCACGGGATTTTCTTCCAAAAATAATAATTCACAAAACTGCTCCAAACATTTGTGACCCGCAATTTTGGCTTCAAAATTAGTGATTAGCAAAATTTGGCACAAAATTTTTCCGCCAAATGGGAGGCGTCTTGGTGTATACCCATATGTGATCCGAACTCAAAAATAGCACCTTAAAGTAGTGGTGCATCGTGACTGTTATTTGTTCTTTTACATATTGCCATTAGTCACATAGTGGGGCTACTTCCAGTTCTTCTGCTAGGCAATCGAAGTTTACCCGAACCGAGTCGAAGTTTACCCGAAACTCCAAAAACACCTTTGTGTTGGCGACTGTTTAGCAGTTTTATCAGTCCACTTCGAATCAATTTTACCTGTTTAGCAGTTTTTTTTAGCCAATTTCGGATCGACGTTAGATTTGTTGAAATGCTGTCAGCCGAAAAAAAAAATAAGAAAAGCAAGAAGGGAGGCGCGGAAGTGAAAGCAATTGGTCACTGTGGGGTCATACGCTCTATTAAACACTTCACTGAAATATCAAAACTGAAAGGGTCAACCATAGTCACTGTCCATAAAATTTCAGCCGAGAAGTTGGGAAGAAATGGCATCAGTTTGTCGTTGATAAACAACCGAGAAAGCGCGTCTGGCGGTCTCGCACTTTAATTGCCCTTCAGGCGGAACAGCGTTTACCCCTCCTATTCCTTGTTCACTTTCCACCTATTAATTTTCATAATGAGCACGTTTTGCAGAAAAAAAAACAGAAATCAATCAAGCTTGAATAAATAAATTCACACGGACTTAAGAAATGGTTCTTAAGGTCCTGTTGGCGCATGTATTCTAAAAATACCTTACTCCTAATATGTCTAATAGTTAATTTTAGCACAAACAGTACTTAGTTCTATTCATATTTCAGCAAAGGGAAACACGATCCCTCTCTCTCTTCCCTTTTCCATCCTTACGCTAGCATGGTCCAAGAAAATTATGGACCATTGGTACTCGACGAGTTAAAGTTATTTAATTAAAGCAACGGAAGTATCGCATGCGAGGGATTTTCACGTAGTCAGTGACCCTTCGGATGGATGGACTCCAAACTGTTACCGATTCAAGTATATAACACTGACCCATCGCATGCAGGCTCCTCCCAAACAGTCACTGAACCAAAACTTGATAATGGGTTGCTCTTTGGCAGGAACTAAGAATTTGTACTGTTTTCTTGCGGGTTCCTGATTCTGCTTTACACATAAATGCATATTTTAATTCCAAAGATATGAATAACAATAAGGTTGACCTCCCACCAGAAAACAGTTGTCGAAAACTTGCTGCGTACGTATGAGGCTTAATGTGTACTTCAGCAAATCTGTAATTTGCAACGCGCACTATGGAAACGTCGTATCCGTGTGCACGTTCAGTGTTCGTTCCTGTGTCTATGTGTTTGTCTGTCCCACAGTTTCAATTCGCGAACTTAGGAAACTACAGTTATGAAACCTGGTATTTGTAATGTACACCCGAGAATCACCTTACCATCCTCGAGAAGTGGTTGAAATTTACGATGAAATTTGCATGCATTTTCAGTTTGCCATTTCTTTAAGTGAAAGATATGTATTGGCAAAAAATTTAGTTTGCATCATTTGCAAGCGGATTCCAAAACCGAATGGTTTGGCTACTTATTAGTAAGAGAACTGGGCTCACTGCATCGTTACCTATATCACTCACTACTATATGATGAAAATAGATTGATTAAAGATACAATGAGCAACAATGCTCACTATAGTAATCACCAGCAAAAGCGTTTTCTCTTTGAGAAATCACAACGATTTTGAAGCTTAAAAAAGTTGCAGGTAATTTGGGTCGATTTTCAACCGAACGAGTGCGTTAGCTTCCGAAATAATTCGAAGTAAAGTGATTTAAAGCGGATTCGACAATGAAATGCGTGTGCCTGAATCAAGATACTTTTGAATTTCGATGAACAATTTCATTCGTTTTGCAAATTTAAAATTCTGAAAAAAAAACAACACTCAAAATCCGGAAGTATTATGATTGGGGTACATATATTTCGCTCATTTAAGCAGCTATATATCATACAGCGAAAACTGGTGCACATTCATATGCCGTTAGAATTTTTAAAGTCAAATGAGATATTTTTCTTTTACGGACTATTGCCGAGATTATAAGAGAGATGAAAAAACGGGTTTTGTAAGACGAAAAAAGTGCTCATTCTTTTCACTTCTCATTTTCATTTTTTCCGACAGTCGTATAAAGCTCGATTAAAAAACGACATTCTTCAAGTCCGTCATTCTTATGCCAAAAACCGAAATACGGACTATGAGTGGGAAAATAAACACTTTCAGCGATTTAACCAACCAAAAGACGTTATCTGGGTGCAGATCGAAAATTTGACCCAAGGTCATCCAATCGGTATGACGCTGAATTGGTTTCGAGAAGTGTGTTGAGACCAAAAAATTTCTCGCCGCCAATCGACATCAGCTTGAAAAACGATTAACTACCTTATCACTACTGGAAAAGCTTTCGGGGCTTGATTTTACAACATCCTTAAGAGACCGGGTTGGTAAGGATAGACAAATGCAACGGGATGGAGGGAAGGCGGGGGAAGGGAGGGAGATCCCACAAAATTTCGCCGATTCTTTTTGAATAATTTGGCTGAAAGAGGGAGAAACTGAAAGAGGGAGCATATTTTCTTAAAGGCTTGGTGCGAGATGGCAACTCGGTGGATCGAATTATGGAGGAGATGGGAAGTATTCGAAAAACTTGGTATTCGTCTCGGTGAATACCGATTCCTGAAGGAGAGCACGCAAAATCCGATTTACTTTATAAGAGAATTCTTTTTATAAAAGAGGCCAAACTAGACCTCCTCGGTGAGTAGGACGTTCTCCTCCTTAGCATTCACAGACCTCAGCGTTCTGATTTCAACGAGAGTGATTGTGGGAAAAGCGACAAATGATCGGATCATAAGAAAACAAAAGTTCGCTTGATGAGCGGTAGAATCGAGTAAAAATAATATGATAAAGTTATTACAGCTAATGAATGTCTTTCACCGATAATGGTCGTTATTTAAGCAAGAACCTTTCAATAACCGACTGCTCATTTTCAACAATATATCCTAGAATTTTACCCTTCTCTTTTCTTGTTTCTGAAATGTGGTCCATTTCCTACTCTCCTGCACGAATTTAATGGACTTAATCACACAAATATGATATCATGCAGCCTAAACTCGATATGAAATACCCAAAATAGCTTTGAAAAAAAATGAAAAAATGGTAGGCAACATGAACGGCAAGTCAATGTACATGGTCAGCCTAAATTACGGGATACCCTCACTCGCCCCTCACTCCTCCATTCCTCATGTAGAATTCAAATTTACTCGCCTCTAAACTGCATTACCTTCACATTACTTCGGGCTTGGTGAAGAATCTCCTAAGCATTCTGTTTGTCTTTTTTACAAACACCGATCGCACTTCCCCGTCTATGCATTTCGTTTGTGTATTTAAAGTATGCACCATTGGTGGCATCGCAATTAGCATTTTTCGTTGACGGCCGAAATGGAGCGTGTCATCACTATTCGTTTACATTACTCGCGAGAAAGTGTTTACCAAGTTATAACAGAAAATCATGGTAGTCGAAAATCGTTATTGGAACTATTTCGATTTCGATGCCGGAATGCCGAACTTTTGAAGATCCTATGGCGAAAGATAATAGAAACACATCTGTCTAAGTTTAGTATCAAGAATCCCATTTGGTCTTCTTGATAATTTTCTAACAGGCAAGCAGTATTGAAAGCAGGAGGAATGCCGATCGCAAAATACGTAAAGTTTTTTATATCGCTTTCCAAGGATATAGTGTATCCCTTGATCGTGGAAAGGGTTTGAAAATGGGTGCGGAAAATACTCTATGGTGTAGGTTATACTTAGCAAATTTCATAAATAGATTCAGTGACTCCGGAGCCCGACACAGAAAGCGGCACAAAGATACACACACGCACGCATATGACACCTATGATGCGCTTTGCAAATTGCAAATTTGTTGAACCAAGCTAACAACTATCCAGTATTGCAGCCTTATTCCCATATAGCCGACCGGTCGTACAAGCGGTCCTCTAAGCATTCGTTTTCATGCAACTGTTCCGCCACTCGACATCCTGTAAAATGTGCGCGGGTGCTTCGGCGGCAGCTTTGCGCTCCAGCAACCTTTCCAGATGGACGAACTAATTCGAAGTAAGTTATAGGAGGTCGGCCGTTATGTTTGTGTCATGTAAGCCACGTTTCGTAACTTCAGCTGAGTAATTGCGGGTTCATAAATGTGCCATAGTAGATACGATATCGCCACAATATGCTTTGCAAAATGCACATTTGCCAAAGCGCGTTAAAAAAAACGAGAAAAAGATTCGATAGGGAAGCGTGCAAAGTCACCGATGGTAAAATAGGCTGGAAAAAAGTTGGGTAACTGCACTCGAAAGAACATTATTCCGATAACTGCTGATGAGTAAAGAGTAATTCGTCATTCGTTGGTGATAAGAAAGGAATACGACGGGTTCAATTTAGGTTAGTCAGTAAAAGCATCAAATTTAACCGTTCCAGAGCAGGTCGTTTCGGTTTACTAACCATGAGCGCTCACGTTATTGATTCGTTACACTATTCGATTGCTAAACGAATATTTTTTTTGCCTTAGGCAAAACGTGCATACGAGTTAGAAGGGTTCGAGAAAAAACGAAGGCATCGACTTGAGACAGAAAAGGAACAGGTATTATAGAACGCCTTTTATTTTTAGGACAAGCAATCAGTTTCAAAAATTCTTTCCGATTGCACGCTCTTTTCCATTTCGTTTTTATTGCCCGTAGCACTTTTGGGCTTATGTGGATAGTGTGTGCGAGCTAGCGATCATCATTTTGTATCCGTTCCATCCAGCCCCGATGACCTCTCAGTGAAAGTTGAAAAGGCATCGACCACTGAATATTTTAACTGTAGTAACAGTGATGGACAGGCGTTGTTGATTTCTCATGCTTCTCTTGTTAAGATATGAGCACTTATGGATCACCTCACAAAACCTCAGGAAACGAAAGGCCAATTTTGCTTTCTCAGAGGTGTTCAATTCCACCAGAAGCAACACTACTAGTACCCGTAGCCATTCAAGTGACTGAGCCGCTCATACAAGTCTTCTAAAATTTGCCTTTATGCGTTTTGTCAAATTTCGGAATAGCAAAGCATTTTACGGCGGCTTTTGTTTTGTCTGACAATTTCAACTCTAGAATCATCGAAGCTTGAGTTGTGAACTTTGATATTCGTAATGTGCAACTTATGATCACCTGCTCCGTCGAATACCAAATCTGTTCACCTATCACGAAGCAGTTATGCTCCGTTAAGCGAGGTTTAAAAAAATTACGCGCGTTTTCACCGGTCAGATTGTACATGTCACGATAGCATCGCAGAAAAAAGCTCGCGCCGAGCGATATTCAAGTTTTCGTTATTTGCGAACAGATTATGATACGGAACGGTGTGATAGATTCGGCAAATCGCATACAATACCAGATCATGGCTCATATGTCTATTCATTACGTGTTTTGGAAATTGACATCCTTTCGTATTTATGATAGTGCATTTGTCCACTCGTCTGCTCGACAATTTCAACTCGGAAGTTCAGAGTGAGTAATAGGCATTCAATCGTGATGAAAAATTTACATACACTTTGCAACCGGACTCGACTGAAATTTTAAATGATCGGTCGGCAAACTGGAAAACAAATTTTTAGTAAACGAGAGGTCGAAACAGTTGAGATATAAATTGTCAATATTTGCGGTGCAGTTTATAAAATCGACAAGCGGCATGAGATCGACCCGATGGCACGCGTCTACACTTTTACTAATAACCAAATCGACGAAAATCCGATCCAACGGGTTTCAGAAAGTTAAGTATTTTTTAGCGCACTACGGTACCTGTGCGTTAACGTCGGGCCCATTGATCGATTCAAAATTGGGTATAGCAGGTCATCCTAGCCGTAGATTATACCCGTAGAGTTTCATGACTCTAGCTTCAGTAGAGGGTCTTAAATGAAACAACAAGTTTGCTATGACTGCAACTGTATCCACCAATCAGCATATGTATGTTGTTATCATAGAGAGTCATTTCAGAACTCGCGCGGTGCCTCTTTTTTGAAGAATTTGAAAGTATATCATTGGAACAACACTTGCCTAATAGTCAGCGCAATCAAACAGAGAAACGAACATAAGAAGACATTTTAAAGAACCAAATCATCGCATGGTAGTCAACTTATAACGGAGGATCGATCGCACACTTTTTTCTGCTTACTTTCAATCGAAGTTTCGCGGTGCTTTTGTATAGACTGCAAAAGATAGGTGAAATAGATCGATGTATACTAACAAGTGGGGATGCGTCTCAGAGTCTGGTACAGCATGCGCTTTAATGGTTTACCTGCGACCCGACCGTTTGATTGGACAATCTAGCCAGTCGAAAATGCATGCAACTTTTTTACCCCTTTTAACGGCTTTAAATGTCTCTATGACCGAAGAGAGTTTGGAATTTAGTATGAGAGGTGGTGGCCTTAGAGTTTAAAGTACATCTCCAAAATCTCATAACTCCAGTTCCAGTCAAAATTACCAGACAAACAAACGGATGCACATATATATTCGCATACGCATGAAGTCGCCATAACCCGCTTTACTAATTAAAGATATGCCAAAGCACACGAAATTGGCGCAGCTATTTTCGGTCATCGTAAAACTAATTGACCCCGTCGCGCTCTCACAAACGTCAATTTACGATGTTTACTCACTTAGCGCAGCAATTGCCAAGTTGGAATACATCTGTGATCGATTTCGCAATAACACCGTCATAACAATATTTTAAAAAAATTAAAAAAAAACAGTAATCGCTTGTCATCAAAGCTTTCGTCATCCTGTTAAGTTCTCCACACATACGGTCTTCGATTGACGCAACAATACAGACGGGCAAATCGCATGCGATAAACGCAAAGCCCTTCCACTAAATCAGCGGACCCATGCATGACGATATCTAATTAATCTCACTGAAATACTTTCATTAAATTCCAATTCAGCCTTGCTAAGATGATTTGAAGATGTCTAATAACCTTCGGGGACTATTGCCGAGATTATAAGAGAGATGAAAAAACGAGTTTTGTAAGACGAAAAAAGTGCTCATTCTTTTCACTTCTCATTTTCATTTTTTCCGACAGTCGTATAAAGCTCGATTAAAAAACGACATTCTTCAAGTCCGTCATTCTTATGCCAAAAACCGAAATACGGACTATGAGTGGGAAAATAAACACTTTCAGCGATTTAACCAACCAAAAGACGTTATCTGGGTGCAGATCGAAAATTTGACCCAAGGTCATCCAATCGGTATGACGCTGAATTGGTTTCGAGAAGTGTGTTGAGACCAAAAGATTTCTCGCCGCCAATCGACATCAGCTTGAAAAACGATTAACTACCTTATCACTACTGGAAAAGCTTTCGGGGCTTGATTTTACAACATCCTTAAGAGACCGGGTTGGTAAGGATAGACAAATGCAACGGGATGGAGGGAAGGCGGGGGAAGGGAGGGAGATCCCACAAAATTCTCGCCGATTCTTTTTGAATAATTTGGCTGAAAGAGGGAGAAACTGAAAGAGGGAGCATATTTTCTTAAAGGCTTGGTGCGAGATGGCAACTCGGTGGATCGAATTATGGAGGAGATGGGAAGTATTCGAAAAACTTGGTATTCGTCTCGGTGAATACCGATTCCTGAAGGAGAGCACGCAAAATCCGATTTACTTTATAAGAGAATTCTTTTTATAAAAGAGGCCAAACTAGACCTCCTCGGTGAGTAGGACGTTCTCCTCCTTAGCATTCACAGACCTCAGCGTTCTGATTTCAACGAGAGTGATTGTGGGAAAAGCGACAAATGATCGGATCATAAGAAAACAAAAGTTCGCTTGATGAGCGGTAGAATCGAGTAAAAATAATATGATAAAGTTATTACAGCTAATGAATGTCTTTCACCGATAATGGTCGTTAATTAAGCAAGAACCTTTCAATAACCGACTGCTCATTTTCAACAATATATCCTAGAATTTTACCCTTCTCTTTTCTTGTTTCTGAAATGTGGTCCATTTCCTACTCTCCTGCACGAATTTAATGGACTTAATCACACAAATATGATATCATGCAGCCTAAACTCGATATGAAATACCCAAAATAGCTTTGAAAAAAAATGAAAAAATGGTAGGCAACATGAACGGCAAGTCAATGTACATGGTCAGCCTAAATTACGGGATACCCTCACTCGCCCCTCACTCCTCCATTCCTCATGTAGAATTCAAATTTACTCGCCTCTAAACTGCATTACCTTCACATTACTTCGGGCTTGGTGAAGAATCTCCTAAGCATTCTGTTTGTCTTTTTTACAAACACCGATCGCACTTCCCCGTCTATGCATTTCGTTTGTGTATTTAAAGTATGCACCATTGGTGGCATCGCAATTAGCATTTTTCGTTGACGGCCGAAATGGAGCGTGTCATCACTATTCGTTTACATTACTCGCGAGAAAGTGTTTACCAAGTTATAACAGAAAATCATGGTAGTCGAAAATCGTTATTGGAACTATTTCGATTTCGATGCCGGAATGCCGAACTTTTGAAGATCCTATGGCGAAAGATAATAGAAACACATCTGTCTAAGTTTAGTATCAAGAATCCCATTTGGTCTTCTTGATAATTTTCTAACAGGCAAGCAGTATTGAAAGCAGGAGGAATGCCGATCGCAAAATACGTAAAGTTTTTTATATCGCTTTCCAAGGATATAGTGTATCCCTTGATCGTGGAAAGGGTTTGAAAATGGGTGCGGAAAATACTCTATGGTGTAGGTTATACTTAGCAAATTTCATAAATAGATTCAGTGACTCCGGAGCCCGACACAGAAAGCGGCACAAAGATACACACACGCACGCATATGACACCTATGATGCGCTTTGCAAATTGCAAATTTGTTGAACCAAGCTAACAACTATCCAGTATTGCAGCCTTATTCCCATATAGCCGACCGGTCGTACAAGCGGTCCTCTAAGCATTCGTTTTCATGCAACTGTTCCGCCACTCGACATCCTGTAAAATGTGCGCGGGTGCTTCGGCGGCAGCTTTGCGCTCCAGCAACCTTTCCAGATGGACGAACTAATTCGAAGTAAGTTATAGGAGGTCGGCCGTTATGTTTGTGTCATGTAAGCCACGTTTCGTAACTTCAGCTGAGTAATTGCGGGTTCATAAATGTGCCATAGTAGATACGATATCGCCACAATATGCTTTGCAAAATGCACATTTGCCAAAGCGCGTTAAAAAAAACGAGAAAAAGATTCGATAGGGAAGCGTGCAAAGTCACCGATGGTAAAATAGGCTGGAAAAAAGTTGGGTAACTGCACTCGAAAGAACATTATTCCGATAACTGCTGATGAGTAAAGAGTAATTCGTCATTCGTTGGTGATAAGAAAGGAATACGACGGGTTCAATTTAGGTTAGTCAGTAAAAGCATCAAATTTAACCGTTCCAGAGCAGGTCGTTTCGGTTTACTAACCATGAGCGCTCACGTTATTGATTCGTTACACTATTCGATTGCTAAACGAATATTTTTTTTGCCTTAGGCAAAACGTGCATACGAGTTAGAAGGGTTCGAGAAAAAACGAAGGCATCGACTTGAGACAGAAAAGGAACAGGTATTATAGAACGCCTTTTATTTTTAGGACAAGCAATCAGTTTCAAAAATTCTTTCCGATTGCACGCTCTTTTCCATTTCGTTTTTATTGCCCGTAGCACTTTTGGGCTTATGTGGATAGTGTGTGCGAGCTAGCGATCATCATTTTGTATCCGTTCCATCCAGCCCCGATGACCTCTCAGTGAAAGTTGAAAAGGCATCGACCACTGAATATTTTAACTGTAGTAACAGTGATGGACAGGCGTTGTTGATTTCTCATGCTTCTCTTGTTAAGATATGAGCACTTATGGATCACCTCACAAAACCTCAGGAAACGAAAGGCCAATTTTGCTTTCTCAGAGGTGTTCAATTCCACCAGAAGCAACACTACTAGTACCCGTAGCCATTCAAGTGACTGAGCCGCTCATACAAGTCTTCTAAAATTTGCTTTTATGCGTTTTGTCAAATTTGGGAATAGCAAAGCGTTTTACGGCGGCTTTTGTTTTGTCTGACAATTTCAACTCTAGAATCATCGAAGCTTGAGTTGTGAACTTTGATATTCGTAATGTGCAACTTATGATCACCTGCTCCGTCGAATACCAAATCTGTTCACCTATCACGAAGCAGTTATGCTCCGTTAAGCGAGGTTTAAAAAAATTACGCGCGTTTTCACCGGTCAGATTGTACATGTCACGATAGCATCGCAGAAAAAAGCTCGCGCCGAGCGATATTCAAGTTTTCGTTATTTGCGAACAGATTATGATACGGAACGGTGTGATAGATTCGGCAAATCGCATACAATACCAGATCATGGCTCATATGTCTATTCATTACGTGTTTTGGAAATTGACATCCTTTCGTATTTATGATAGTGCATTTGTCCACTCGTCTGCTCGACAATTTCAACTCGGAAGTTCAGAGTGAGTAATAGGCATTCAATCGTGATGAAAAATTTACATACACTTTGCAACCGGACTCGACTGAAATTTTAAATGATCGGTCGGCAAACTGGAAAACAAATTTTTAGTAAACGAGAGGTCGAAACAGTTGAGATATAAATTGTCAATATTTGCGGTGCAGTTTATAAAATCGACAAGCGGCATGAGATCGACCCGATGGCACGCGTCTACACTTTTACTAATAACCAAATCGACGAAAATCCGATCCAACGGGTTTCAGAAAGTTAAGTATTTTTTAGCGCACTACGGTACCTGTGCGTTAACGTCGGGCCCATTGATCGATTCAAAATTGGGTATAGCAGGTCATCCTAGCCGTAGATTATACCCGTAGAGTTTCATGACTCTAGCTTCAGTAGAGGGTCTTAAATGAAACAACAAGTTTGCTATGACTGCAACTGTATCCACCAATCAGCATATGTATGTTGTTATCATAGAGAGTCATTTCAGAACTCGCGCGGTGCCTCTTTTTTGAAGAATTTGAAAGTATATCATTGGAACAACACTTGCCTAATAGTCAGCGCAATCAAACAGAGAAACGAACATAAGAAGACATTTTAAAGAACCAAATCATCGCATGGTAGTCAACTGATAACGGAGGATCGATCGCACACTTTTTTCTGCTTACTTTCAATCGAAGTTTCGCGGTGCTTTTCTATAGACTGCAAAAGATAGCTGAAATAGATCGCTGTATACTAAAAAGTGGGGATGCGTCTCAGAGTCTGGTACAGCATGCGCTTTAATGGTTTACCTGCGACCCGACCGTTTGATTGGACAATCTAGCCAGTCGAAAATGCATGCAACTTTTTTACCCCTTTTAACGGCTTTAAATGTCTCTATGACCGAAGAGAGTTTGGAATTTAGTATGAGAGGTGGTGGCCTTAGAGTTTAAAGTACATCTCCAAAATCTCATAACTCCAGTTCCAGTCAAAATTACCAGACAAACAAACGGATGCACATATATATTCGCATACGCGTGACGTCGCCATAACCCGCTTTACTAATTAAAGATATGCGAAAGCACACGAAATTGGCGCAGCTATTTTCGGTCATCGTAAAACTAATTGACCCCGTCGCGCTCTCACAAACGTCAATTTACGATGTTTACTCACTTAGCGCAGCAATTGCCAAGTTGGAATACATCTGTGATCGATTTCGCAATAACACCGTCATAACAATATTTTAAAAAAATTAAAAAAAAACAGTAATCGCTTGTCATCAAAGCTTTCGTCATCCTGTTAAGTTCTCCACACATACGGTCTTCGATTGACGCAACAATACAGACGGGCAAACCGCATGCGATAAACGCAAAGCCCTTCCACTAAATCAGCGGACCCATGCATGACGATATCTAATTAATCTCACTGAAATACTTTCATTAAATTCCAATTCAGCCTTGCTAAGATGATTTGAAGATGTCTAATAACCTTCGGGATACCATAAATACCATAAATAGATACCATAAATACCATAAATAGATACCATAAATACCATAAATAGATACCATAAATAAAACCTTCGGGAATGTGCACTTTATTGCTTTGATGATGGACACTTTTAAGAGTGTTATTTTTGAAAAGCAAATCGTTTTTCTCATCCTTGTTTAAAAGCATTTTAATTTTGAAATTCCATAATGTTCTATAGTTTTTTGAGAGGAAGATGCAAAGTCAACGATAGAAAGGGGAAGGACTTTTTTTTGGGATGCTCAAGGTGACGCTTCATAAACGAACAAGAACATCACTACCTCAGATCTATCGCTTTAAAAAAGTGCAAATCACTCATTAAATCAATATTTGAATAAAACTGATATTAGTTATTTGAGAGTTGACATTTATGAGACGTTAGTGTTTTCGAAAATGGGAAGCGGTTTAAATGAGAAGAAATGGAGTTGACGGTGACAGGAAATAGCAAGTAGGAGTTCATCTAAGCGAGCAACGTTTAATTACTCCGATAGCGAAATTGCATCCATTTATTTATGTGATTACGCTATCGCCTTCGAGCTATCGCTTCTACTCCCTTAGTGCCTTTGCTTCACAAACAGCTAGCTGATCGAGCCTATCAATTCTCCCACCTATTTAGCTCATAGGCGTTCTTTTCTCCGTATTGCTTTAACCGGAGTTACTGTTTTAAAAAATGCTTTTGAAACTGCATATTTGATCTTGCAAACGGTCTGCGATAAACTCTTCGGTGGCATACGCGAAATTCGAGCGATTGGCAAGTGATGTGCATTAGCTGGCCTGTAGTTGAAGACAACGATTCCATACCTATGGCATAGTAAGCGTGATAAATTGTGATAAAGCGTGATAAAACGTAGTAAATAAGGAACAATTTCTTTGCTGTGTAATGCTGTTACAGCAACATCTTCTAAACTGCTGGTATAGAATAAAGACAAATTGAGAAGGGAAGAAGCACATTCATTTCAGTGTTTTCTTTTGCTCGACCCTCCAGGGAATCGTTGCACTGTTTTAGACCGCCCTGATGTCACGACCGCCCTGATGCACGTCTAAAGTGAAATAGAAAGATCGTGTTAAGACCAGCAGATATCGGGGATGAGATTTGTGTTAATGCGGCGTGTTTAAAGGTGTGATTTCCTATTCTGAAGCATACGTTGCTGTGTAATGCTGTTACAGCAACATCTTCTAAACTGCTGGTATAGAATAAAGACAAATTGAGAAGGGAAGAAGCACATTCATTTCAGTGTTTTCTTTTGCTCGACCCTCCAGGGAATCGTTGCACTGTTTTAGACCGCCCTGATGTCATATGTCCACGACCGCCCTGATGCACGTCTAAAGTGAAATAGAAAGATCGTGTTAAGACCAGCAGACGTAATATAGGAGATGAGATTTGTGTTAATGCGGCGTGTTTAAAGGTGTGATTTCCTATTCTGAAGTATACGTGATAGTAGTGCTCCTGTTCCCAGACTATTCCCCTTTCTTTCCAGCACACAGTAAATATATAAGAAAAGGGACCAAAACGCCCACAGGATTCTGAATTGCTTACCGTATAATGAAAATTCTAGGGAACAGTTTAAAGAACAGGAGCATCGCTGCTAACAAATGCTTAACTTGGCTTGGTATTTTAAGGGCCTTATCTGCCGAGCGCCTCAAATATGTAATGTTGTGCAGTTCCAACACAAATAGAAACCACGCATAGTGCAATTAGGTTTAGACGTTTTCATTTGCCCTTTCCAACCTTACATTAAATACTCCGTTTAATGCAGTTACTGAAACTTGAAATGGCGCAGTATGCATATATGTGTTTTGGCAAATTCGCGTTCACAGAGCATACTATGGTCGCATCATAAGTGTCTGTGTCTGTTTGGGCAGTTTCAGTTAGCGGAATCAAAATTATGAAATAAAAGAATTTACTCGA
This sequence comes from Toxocara canis, assembly GCA_000803305.1. Classification (NCBI taxonomy): domain Eukaryota; kingdom Metazoa; phylum Nematoda; class Chromadorea; order Rhabditida; family Toxocaridae; genus Toxocara; species Toxocara canis. The sequence continues at coordinate 20,300 of JPKZ01001189.1, read as the reverse complement.
CGAAATCCTGTACCAATTTTCGTACTAGAAGTATATTCTTTTCAGCGTAATTTACCTGACTATGCCGACCTAACAGTGCTGACCGGAGTAATGAGCAAGCTGCTTTTCTTAAAAGTATAGGTGGACAAGTGCGACATGCCTGGTCCCATATATGTCGCATACTTCAATTTGTCAGGGCCAATGAAACAGATAAGTCATGTTGAATAGAATAAGAGATTGAAAAACCAAGGAAACGCTGATAAAAGAGCACCTAAAAACAAAAGAGAACAAGTTTTGAGCGCTAACAGGAATTGCTAAATAGAGAAAATGACGAAAAAGAAAGTACTAAAAACAGAAAATAAAAATAAAAATAACAAGTTTTGAGCGCTAACAGGAATTGCTAAATAGAGAAAATGACGAAAAAGAAAGTGCTAAAAACAGAAAATAAAAATAAAAATGTGCTTTCGTGGTTTCCATGTGATTGGGCCTCGCATCTCGTGCATCGCTCGATGTAAAGCAAAAATTGCAACGAAGCACGAGGAATGAGTACCGCAATTATGTTTACTGAATACTGCAATGCAACGATTTTGAAACGCTTTCGAGTTTATCAGATTTTGAACTACTTCCGAGCATAATCCAGTTCAACGGATCAAAAAGAATTGGAGAGCGCTCTCAGAGATTACCGTATATTATGCTAGTTACATAGATGAATTTTCTAAGGTTTCAATTTCACTTTAGTGCGCTATAGTGAAATAAAGTGATTATTTATCACATTTAGCAAAACCACTAGTTTTTTTAATTGAAGCATTGTTTTTTTCTTGCTTTGTTTCAGTTGCAATGAAGATGCACCAGTCAATCAAATTGTCTAGTAGGACATTTTTTGGCGTTCATTTTCGTTTGCATTTGCTTTCTCTTTGATCTGTTGGCATCCCTTGGGGGATTAGTGTTCAGCGAATATGGATGGATTCATAGCTTGTCTTTTTTGTTGTTGGCCGACATTCGACCACCAAGCTGAACATTCATCAGCTTTGCTGTCCTTTCAGTCCCTCCTATGGTATACTGTCTAGGCAACTAATAATTCGATATGATAAGCATGTCTATATGCTGAACGCATATTCTTACATACCCCATCATTATTGAGCTCACTGGCAATTTGTAGCACCTCAATAGTGTTAATCTATATGTTATGTGCCTTCTGTTCTTAAATGTGTTTTATTTAATTCGATACCTAACAAATATTGCAGTGAAGTAATCGTATATCAGTACCGTGCTCCCGATTTTAATTTCGGTATGAATATTGTACTAGGCGGCAGTGCGGTATAATAATGGAGTAGAGAAGGTAGAAATACTTGTTTGGAATGAATATCGTATTATGTTGTTTCCAGCTACAGAGTATGAACACAACCTTTTACTCATTTTTGTATTTTGTGGTTCCTCAATCACTTTACTGCATCTTTGGATTTGGTTTTAGTGCGCACAGTGTACTATGGTCCAAAAACTTCAAGTATATTTTGCTCCAATGGTTTTACCAGAAGAAAATCGAAACTTGGCAAACGATTCAGGAACACCATCAGTGATAGGCATTATAAGTATTCGTGTTTTTGCGAAGTCTAAGCCCAACATGAATCAATCCACACATCGTAATGATTTTTCTCGGCGGTGCTTAATCTAAAAAACGAAACGTTGCATCGCACAACCATCGTGGCAATCATTCGTGTAGAGTGAATATGCACGAGGTCACAGTGCTGAATTCGCAACATTTCTTTGCTATAACCGATTTATGAAACGACGAAATGCTGCGGAGAAGGAAATGTGTCCTTCGAACCTTGCAATAGACCATTCTCAGCGTTTAGTTAACGTGCGCAGAATCTCACTCTCCAGTTCCCTATGATGCAGCTCCTTATCGCATGTCCTCTGTGGAGTGCTTTGACGTGGAACTTAGGCATTGGCTGTAAGCGACATGATGTACATCACTTAAGGCGAGTATTACGGAGGACTTATAACTGAGAAATTTTGCAGCGGAAACGATGTTTGCGCTGAAATGGGGACTTTTTCTTTGTTGTCATCGTAATGAGCCGAGACCACATTGTAGGCATAACTTGGTTATGCACATTTCGCATACGAGTTTTTTTTCCTTTTCGCAAAGCACATATTTCGCCCACAAAAAATACTCATCTAGACCAGATGTATTACCAACATCCCCGACTGAATACTGTTGTAAGAGTGTGTGCCTTAATCTTGATTTGCGCAATATCCACAACTTTTCTGTATAATGTAGACAGAGATATTTTTTTAAAGTACTGAAATTGACCAGAAATTTATTCACGTATTAAAAAGTATTGATTTAATGTGCTGATTTCTAGTATACACAAACGTTTTCTATGAACGGTGTTGAACCTAGTCTACTGTTGTATATAGGCCATACACTGCTAATATACTTCCATATTTTGAGCAAATGAAAAAATAACGTGCACGCTGACACAATCTTCCCTTCTCCTTTCCCTCCTCGCTCTCTGCTTCGCCAAATAAAATTATTTCCCTTCTTAAAAATGCTCTCCAGCAGACGTTAAAATACCAACCTTCCGCAGACAACCATATTTCTTCATCGGATATTCATCTCTGAATACTGTTGTAAGAGTGTGTGCCTTAATCTTGATTTGCGCAATATCCACAACTTTTCTGTATAATGTAGACAGAGATATTTTTTTAAAGTACTGAAATTGACCAGAAATTTATTCACGTATTAAAAAGTATTGATTTAATGTGCTGATTTCTAGTATACACAAACGTTTTCTATGAACGGTGTTGAACCTAGTCTACTGTTGTATATAGGCCATACACTGCTAATATACTTCCATATTTTGAGCAAATGAAAAAATAACGTGCACGCTGACACAATCTTCCCTTCTCCTTTCCCTCCTCGCTCTCTGCTTGGCAAATAAAATTATTTTCCTTCTTAAAAATGCTCTCCAGCAGACGATAAAATACCAACCTTCCGCAGACAACCATATTTCTTCATCGGATATTCATCTTCCATTCAAAAAGGATGCGAAAGACGAATCTATCGGGGGCTTTATTCGGGGCAATACGGTACTCGCAACATTTAGTGTAACGTTCGTACATGGTTCTTGAAATGCGTACGGTTATCGCCTCATTAGTGGCCGGATATACGAATGTTTCAGTTGTCCGTTGAAAAGAAAGGACGAGATATGGCATTGAAGGCCGCCTTCCTAAGACCCACTAAAGTGCTGTCGATATGTTTATGCAAACAACTTGCCGCCTGCTGCAGTTCGCAGCCAACTCTAACCCAAGTGTCTACATTCGCGCATTAGCGTTTCCTCTCTCATGGGTTCTGTCTGATGTTTGCACTAATGCCTTCCCCATACCATCCGCCTCTCTACCTAGTTCAGCTAGTCTTATGACTTATGACCTTATTTCTAGCTCTGAATATCTCGAAAGTTGAACGAGAGTTCCAACTTGTTGTAAAGTTCGGCTGGCCAGATAGATGGTCAGCCGTTTATAGTGCGGAATCAGTGAATGTATACACATTCATTCAAGCAACAAAAGAACTCCATGTTTGCGTTCTGGCAGGCTGTATGAGGGTGGAATCAGAACGTGAAGCTGTTGTAAGGCCACGAAAGCCACATGCCCATGCATAGATGAAAGACAGTTCTGTGCCTATCACGCAGATACTTCACCCCTGCTCTTATATCCTACTCACCATCCTATCGACCTAATATTTTGATCTCCTCATCCTGATGCAGATCACCCGCGAATTTAAATATACGTTTCCACTGCTCTTTGGTGAATATATTACAACTTTTTTGCGAATAACGGATTGCTATCAGGCGAGGAGCGTACTTATTACACTTCACAATGAACAGCAGTAAGCTATAAGCCAGGCAGTTGAAGCTTACAGCATGTCGAGTTCTCATTGCTTGTTATGATTCTTAATGAATATATGGCGTTGCTTCCTCATCTTATTTTAGGGTTTACGTTTTTTCGTGTCTTCATTATATGCTTTGTTCAGTTTTCGTTCATCTGCTTCGTTTAATGTTGCTGCCTGATACAGTTAAGTTTAGTTTGCATTGGACTTTACTCGACAGTAACAGGTAGATTTTTTCATTTTCAAGGGTTTTTTCAAGTTATATGAAAGGAAGTTCAAGGTAATTTGCGGTCAAAAGTGGGATTAAAAGGAACTAGACCTGTTCTGACTCTCTTTCTATATTTTATATAAAACGAATGATGTATGGATGAATATGAAAAAGGGCTATGTGAAGTCCTTCATTAAGGACCCCCTCACTC
>JPKZ01001188.1:19127-29696 GCA_000803305.1 Toxocara canis | reverse complement strand
TTATCAATTAGCTCGCAAAACCTGTTCTGTTAATAATGTCTTCTGTCGCTTCCAGTTCAAGCAGTACGTGTTTGGAATGAAATTCGCGGTAGAATCGCTGAGGCGCAGAATCTTTCCGAATCCATGAACCGCCTCGAGTCGTTTGACCTCAGAACAATTGCTCATTTAATTTATTGAGTCACATCTCATACTCATATGCTTCGCTTACTTTGTTATGCTGATTGCTTTTCCTTTTGTATCTGCACATGTTGCAATTCATTTCCTGTGCAATGCTTATTCAGACTCACTCGGTTTATGTACTTCGTTAGTACCAGACATTAAAAATCGAACATATTCCACGGCAGTATATGTCTACTGATTGTGTCCGAAAACAATAGAGCTAAGATCATTTGAAATTGAAGAGGTGAGGAACGCAGCTTACCAATGAAATGTTACCGGATGAAAAGAACTCATGATTAAATCGGCAGCAAGCGGAGCGGTTTAGCTTCGATAGTTGAAATCTGGTGCGTGAGCTTCGATTGCTACAATTGCTGTACAGCGATAGGTCTTTTAGCACGGCCGGAGTTCGCATAATAAGCGGAGAAGTGGACATGAAATCATCAGTGTTTGGCAATTTGATGGCATCGCTTTTCTCGCCTGTTGCAAGATTTCCGGTAAATCTACGCTGTCTACAGCACGGTCGGTCATAGAGTTCTAATGGATATCAGTGCTGGTGGAGGGAAGTTTTGCTTTGGAGTGATAGTTTGTGGCTACAGGTTGGAAAGAGGATCCAGAAGGCAATGGAAATGTTTTGTAGGTAAAGCTTTATGGGGCAGGCGAAGGTCCTGAACAGCTCGTTAATTGACAGGCGAAGGTCCTGAACAACTCGTTAATTGACTCGACGAATCGGTTCAGCCCCAGTCACATTTACAAGAATTTTAAGACAGAGTGGAAAGGGAAGATCCCGTTGACGACGAGCTTCGAAAAACGATTGCTGAGCTCGAAGTAAAGGTGACTATTTAGGACGACTGATAGGTTCACTTTTGAGAATCTCTTCTCTCCATCTTTCGAACAGAAGAAGCGGTTTTGCCTATTCCATCGTTGTCTCAGATTCCATACAACTTTTTCTCATTTGCGATTTGTTGAGTGTCTGCTCTGCATAAACAGAGGAACGAGTGATGAGAGATAGTGGCCAAAACGGGCAGAGATGATCGTTGACCTCCTCGGATAAAAGTCAATTAGTTTAGCGTTTGTACGGCATAGTTCCAACTATGGTTTGGTGCACTAGTAAAACCATTTTTTGTTATATTTGGTCTTCTTTGTATTATATGCATACTCCGCCACTCTTTCATGGATTAAAATATGTTTATGCAAATTTCTCCACAGAAAAAGACGCAGGGCTGATGCGAAATACGAACGTTTCTCTTCATAAGTTCCATCCAAGAGCTGTGCTGCAAAAATGTGCGGCTTTTTGCTTAGAACGAGACATTACCGGTCTTTTAAGTTGGTTGTATTTTTTGCTCTTCCTCTGTTTTTTGTCATAGTGGCCTATGTTACATTCAGTAGTGCGCTAACAGGCAGGTATCCTTATTTTTGTGGTCCAAACCTTACCGTGCTCTGCGACTGCCTTGTACATCAGTGCACGGTGTAGTTTAGTATAGGATTGAAAATTACGGCTCAATAAGCATGAAAAACACTGCTCCGAATAGATCTCCAGAAGTATTTGAAGAGAAATCAGAAACATTTCTTTTCCTACAAATCCAGTGATCTCTGCTCTCCCATTCTTCACACTGAAGGAACCCTGAATCAACGCAAGCGAAAACTATGAGAGAAAAGGAAATCCAAAAGCATTCGGTCTTGCTGCAAAATAGAAACTGATTGAAACAGTCGTCTTTGCACCTTCGATGCATTCACGGGTTCGAAGGAGTAGGAGGGTATTAACATCACAGTGTGTCGGTAACCATGTTAAAAGAGCGAAAACACTGCCTTTCTTTCCGATTTCCTTGGAGATTTTCGAAATGCAAACGGCGAAACATGCTATTGTTTCTACAGATTTTTTTTGTTATGGCAATCGACCTTCAAAAACGCTTCCTAAGGCGTGAAGGGCGTTAGATCCAAGATGAGTGTCAAGTGCGAATAATCGTGGATAGAAGAAGCACCTGAATTGAAACAGTTGTGCCTTATCGACGTGCGGTCTTCATCTCCCGTTTTCATGTGCTCTATGATAGTAGTCGATCTGCCAAACAGAAAAATCAATTAATTTCTCAGTGGAAATCATAGTGAAGCGGATGTGTTCTATCAAAATAACCTTGAAAATATGACCACCGTAAAGTATATACTTTCCGTTTGCCCTGCCCTCAAAATTTTTTGGGAATTACTGACTCGCTTTAATTACGGGTCTATAAACGCTGAACCTTGCAGTACGTAAGCGAAGCTACGTGGGGTATACGATATGTCAACTTTTACTTCAAGAATTAAATGTTTTAGCTGCGTTTGACTCGAGCTGATGCCGAGGTGCGTTTAGAACAGCGGAACTATGCGATCAGTAAAGCTGAGCAAAAGATCGCACGTCTGCGGAAGAGTGTGAGAATCTCGAGGGGCTCAATGGTCGTTTGGACGTCTTCCTTCCTGATCATGCGGCCGTGCAAATAACATTTGATTCAAATGAAATCAATGAGATCAATGCGTATCTTCTGCTTACTGCTGTCCCATTCTGACCGATCTCCTGCAAGGCGCACAGCGTTTTTTGTGCAGGTGCTGCGCAAATGGCCATTTGGGGTATAAGCCGAAAAGTCGTCTGCCATACTTGACAACGAATGGTTGAAAGAAAAAAAACAGACAAAGGTAGAAAGAGAGACGGGCAATGGTTGGGAAAGTACGGGCAGTGGTTGGGAAAGCTTTGAATGAGGTAGTTCTACTAAGTTACTACGACTGCATGCCCATCATTCGTTAATCTGTCTTGCCACTCCGTTACGTACTGTGGAGTGACTTCCTTGCGCACGCTACCTGCATGGCTTGTAGATTTTTAGTTCGGAAGTGCGACAACATATGCAAATTAGGGGCCATGTCTGCCCTGTGATGATTGATTTTGGAAAGGTTGTATCCGAATTGCGGTGCTTTCTGAAATCACTGAGCTTAGATTCTTTAAATAGCAGTAGAACTGCCATTCTGTATCTCGGAGTTATAATAATTTTTAATTTTTGTTACCGATCTTTGGAAAATTTCTTTTATGGAGCGGCTCTTTCTACTGTTGCAGAAAGTACGAGCCAATAGTCATGTGTGATAGTAAGCGTTGGCTTGCTCATCAATCAGTATGATCCATTGTAGCGTGAAATCATCTCGATTCATGTGGGTCAGGCTGGTGTGCAGATCGGCAATGCCTGTTGGGAACTATTTTGTCTGGAGCACGGAATCCAGCCCGATGGCCAGATGCCTTCAGACCAAGAAGGTCGGATCGATGATTCTTTTTCGACGTTCTTCTCGGAAGCTGGAACTGGTCAGTATGTTCCTCGTGCCATCATGGTCGATCTTGAACCTACAGTCGTCGGTTGGTTTTTGGATTGGTTTCGGACTCGGCCAACCAAGTAAGTTCCATATAGTTGATTTCACAGTGACGTGCAAATAACGGAGTGTTTTGGATTTTTGAATCGCTGCGATCTCGGGCAAGGTATACATCACGCTTGCGGAATATATAAGTTATGCCGTAGAATAACAGCCAAGTAAGCTAAACCATTGAGTCCCACCGTACACATCACTCCGAATTGTTTTTGGTCCGGAGTACTATAGTTTAAGGGAAATTGCAGATGAGATTCGCACGGGAACGTACAAGCACTTCTGACCGACAGCAAATGCAGTGATGCATAGGAACACAAGACGAGCTCAGGATATCGTTCTTTGACGGCGACTGCGAAATGTTGAAAGCCATTCGCAATAGGTTTGGGGAAAATGGTACAATGCTTCCTTTGATTTGATAGGTAGGTCGAGATATATTACATATCCAAATTGCAAGGTTTATCTCTTGCTTACTGTCGTTCTGTTGTTTTGCCTACGAGCGTTGTACATATGTGTAACTAACTCTGATGAGCGTAAAAGGAGAACTGAAAGAACAATCGAAAAAGATTTTGCATTTGGAGTACAAAGAGATGAAGTGCGAGAGAGCATTTGCCCATTATTTGCAACATTTGAGACCAGGAGGACCAACGACATCTGCTATAGTCCATTATTGGGACATTCCTGCACTGAGAATGCTGATGATCATGGTACAGTATTCGCACTTAGAATGCGGACACGCGGATGAACTGAGTGGGAAGTGCTGCACCCACAATTGCCAGGAATCAGATAGCATTTTGTGGAAGCTGTAAGCACATAACTTCTAATGTATTCCGTACAGGTTTTGAGGAAGCTGTCTAATGGCTAGCGTTTTGACGTTTTTTTAAAGATTAAACCACATTTCAGGTTTCCTTATATTCCGTTCATTCGGAGGTGGAACGGGTTCGGGATTTACTTCGCTACTAATGGAGCACCTCTCATCAGATTACGGGAAAAAGAGTAAGCTGGAATTCTCGATCTACCCTTCGCCTCAAATGTCAACTGCCGTTGTTGAGCCGTACAACTCCATTCTCACGACCCATACCACCCTCGACCATTCCGAGTGCACTTTCATGGCTGACAATGAGGCCGTCTACGATATCTGTGCCACAGTCTGGGCGTCGAGAGACCCTCGTATACCAACCTCAATCGCCTTTTTTCGCAGGTTCACTTTCCATTTAAATTTTCTCGCCTTCATCTCTGGTTACAGGTAAAACGGGCAGTTGAGCTACCTGTGTGTTGAACTACAGAATTAACTTGTGTTGTTATTTTGCAAAAGTCTGGTTTTTTCCACTGTTGGAACTGAGGAACACGGAGCAGGGGGAGTGGGTTGTCATTAATAGAGTGAGCGATTAAATACTTTTGCAATTCTGTAGCATCACTGAGAATTGCTGCTCCCACTTTTTGTATTGCCTGGAGTAGTATGGCGTAAAATGGATTATGAAGTACAATTCTTGATTTATTGATAATAGGCGATGCAATAATAAGGAAGAAAGAATGCTATAGGGTCGGCACTGCTACAGGAAAAAATGGACAGTTTGAAATAGCACCCATTTCAGAGAACACTCAAAAGAAGAAATAGGTTTTATGCCGTTTCGTTTTCAAGAGTAGGTTTTAAGATTATTGTGTTGATGAAGTTGGCAATTACAGGTCGTTTCGTCAGTAACGGCGTCGCTTCGTTTCGATGGATCATTGAACGTCGATCTGATGGAGTTCCAGACCAATCTGGTACCATACCCGAGGATTCACTTTCCACTCGCTGCGTACGCACCAGTGATCTCGGCTGAGAAGGCATACCACGAGGCACTTTCGGTCGCTGATATAACTAGGTAGTGCTTCGAACCCTGCAACCAAATGGTTAAGGTGATTTGTTTTTTCTCTGAGTGATGCAGCCTTTGGAATTTTTTTGTTTTGGCAAGAAGAGTTTAGGATTCTAATTAAAAGCTAGATGAAGAGACCCGAAGGAGAGGAGTTGAAAACGGTTCGTAATACGGAAGGAAACAAGTAGGTTCCGCTGATGTGACAAACTCACTTTTGCAATCTGTTCGCTTGCTTTTTGTCGATCTGTGAACGGAGTAGTGATAGTATTATATCATTCACGAGCTCTCCATGGTTGCATAAGACTTTCCAACGTATCTAGAACAGTTTGCAGAGCGCAGGATAACTGATAAATGTATTTACTTGTTGTAGTGTGACCCACGCCACGGTAAGTATATGGCGGTCTGCCTGCTCTATCGTGGAGATGTAGTACCTAACGATGTTAACCAAGCAGTCGCCAATATCAAGACCAACCGCTCCATCCAGTTTGTCGACTGGTCTCCCACGGGATTCAAGGTAAATAAATTTTCTTTGGAAGATAACGATTATGGGGATGCTGATAAACTGATAGAGTGCAATCGAGACAGCGTTGTATACAGAACTTTGGCAGAATGAGTAGAATGCGCAACTTCTTTGGTCATAACCTTTAACAATGTGTCGTTTAAAAAAATTGCTTAATTGGAGTTTCAGCTACTTCTGCTCTGAACATCTTCGTATTTGTTTAGATATGAACGAGAACAGGGGAATCATTTCCCTTCCTCTTTCTCCGCCTAAGAACGTGAGTAGGAAGCTGGAATGGAGAGCACGAATTGAGAGCTGAACATTTTTTTCTCCGTTTTCGCCCTTTTTTCACATATACCAAACGGGAAACGTTTCTGGTGCAGACGTGCAGGATTGCTATAATGTCTATTGAGGTCGGCATAAACTACCGGTCGCCGACGGTGGTGCCCGGAAGTGAGGTAGCGAAAGTGCCTAGGGCCGTTTGCATGCTTGCAAACACGACCGCGATCCGGGAGGCATGGGCTCGCCTTGACCACAAATTCGATTTAATGTATGCGAAGAGAGCTTTCGCCATCATACTTATGTTCCGTGGGAAAGCACCGCGTTATTTATCGAGATACTTCCTTGGCCTGCTCAATTTCCTCGTCCTGTGTAGATATCTCTCATATAAGAAAAAAGAACCGGTGAAAACGTCAACAGTACCTTCAGTAAACTCAAGATAGAAATAAACGAACCCGTTGTTGATCGCGCGCTCAGCAGATGCGCAAAACGTGTCATAAAACCACCTCGAGTGGTTATCCCCAACGGTGACCACAATCCGTTCATCAACAATACGGGAACCCCGACGTCTTGCCAACATCCTTCGCATCTCCATTCCACACTCTAAAACAATCAAATCAATCGTTGTCGCACAGCAGCATCAACGCAAATTGAACGCAACATTTATTCGAGAGAATTATTAATGCGGCATAAAATCACCTCTTCAAACCCCATAGTCAAGAAATAAAACTTTGTTTTATCGAAAAACGTCGTTTTATTGATGGATAAGCAACGTTTTAACTTCTTAAGAGAAATCTTCTATAAAGACATCATATACTAGAAGCCATCATACTTATGTTCCGTGGGAAAGCACCGCGTTATTTATCGAGATACTTCCTTGGCCTGCTCAATTTCCTCGTCCTGTGTAGATATCTCTCATATAAGAAAAAAGAACCGGTGAAAACGTCAACAGTACCTTCAGTAAACTCAAGATAGAAATAAACGAACCCGTTGTTGATCGCGCGCTCAGCAGATGCGCAAAACGTGTCATAAAACCACCTCGAGTGGTTATCCCCAACGGTGACCACAATCCGTTCATCAACAATACGGGAACCCCGACGTCTTGCGAACATCCTTTGCATCTCCATTCCACACTCTAAAACAATCAAATCAATCGTTGTCGCACAGCAGCATCAACGCAAATTGAACGCAACATTTATTCGAGAGAATTATTAATGCGGCATAAAATCACCTCTTCAAACCCCATAGTCAAGAAATAAAACTTTGTTTTATCGAAAAACGTCGTTTTATTGATGGATAAGCAACGTTTTAACTTCTTAAGAGAAATCTTCTACAAAGAAAGGTTGCTTGCCAAATCCTCCTTTTAAGGAGGCCACTCATTGTAGTGTTTTTGGAAACTGTTCGGTGAAAGTGCTATTAATTCTGCCAAAAAAAACCGTTTTTAAGCGAGTGTTCTCTTTAAAGAGAATTTTTGATTTCTGTGAAATGCGCAGGCCGAAGCACCACAACATAAAAAGGAAAGGACACTGAATAAAGCAGTTTTCATGCACGATGACAGGTCCACTTCTGACTGTGAGTACGTAACACTAATGTCCATATTCAGATAGTTATTTACCTATTTGAGTACTGTAAAAACAGCCGAACCACGGTCCCGTAGCAATTATATTTTGCTAAACCGGCCTTTGATCGGTATTAAAAGTACAAATACAGAGGTGCAGTATTTGTACAGAGTAAATAGTATTCTTACGCAAATACAGAGTAAATACAGAGGCGTAGTATTCTTACGCAATAGGACCTGAATACTGCAAGGCATAAAATGCTGTATGGGTTATGTAGCAGTGACCGATTGAGGGTAGCATTACAGACGAACTGGCAACCCTACGCCGTTTTGCGACTGGAAAAATAGTCGGGAACCCAAGCAACGACGATATAATGAGCCGTTTAACGAAAACAGAAACTTCTCGCAAGTTTTTGAACATTCGCACTCGTAATATAAGAAAAAAGAACCGGTGAAAACGTCAACAGTACCTTCAGTAAACTCAAGATAGAAATAAACGAACCCGTTGTTGATCGCGCGCTCAGCAGATGCGCAAAACGTGTCATAAAACCACCTCGAGTGGTTATCCCCAACGGTGACCACAATCCGTTCATCAACAATACGGGAACCCCGACGTCTTGCGAACATCCTTTGCATCTCCATTCCACACTCTAAAACAATCAAATCAATCGTTGTCGCACAGCAGCATCAACGCAAATTGAACGCAACATTTATTCGAGAGAATTATTAATGCGGCATAAAATCACCTCTTCAAACCCCATAGTCAAGAAATAAAACTTTGTTTTATCGAAAAACGTCGTTTTATTGATGGATAAGCAACGTTTTAACTTCTTAAGAGAAATCTTCTACAAAGAAAGGTTGCTTGCCAAATCCTCCTTTTAAGGAGGCCACTCATTGTAGTGTTTTTGGAAACTGTTCCGTGGAAGTGCTATTAATTCTGCCAAAAAAAACCGTTTTTAAGCGAGTGTTCTCTTTAAAGAGAATTTTTGATTTCTGTGAAATGCGCAGGCCGAAGCACCACAACATAAAAAGGAAAGGACACTGAATAAAGCAGTTTTCATGCACGATGACAGGTCCACTTCTGACTGTGAGTACGTAACACTAATGTCCATATTCAGATAGTTATTTACCTATTTGAGTACTGTAAAAACAGCCGAACCACGGTCCCGTAGCAATTATATTTTGCTAAACCGGCCTTTGATCGGTATTAAAAGTACAAATACAGAGGTGCAGTATTTGTACAGAGTAAATAGTATTCTTACGCAAATACAGAGTAAATACAGAGGCCTAGTATTCTTACGCAAATACAGAGTAAATACAGAGGCGTAGTATTCTTACGCAATAGGACCTGAATACTGCAAGGCATAAAATGCTGTATGGGTTATGTAGCAGTGACCGATTGAGGGTAGCATTACAGACGAACTGGCAACCCTACGCCGTTTTGCGACTGGAAAAATAGTCGGGAACCCAAGCAACGACGATATAATGAGCCGTTTAACGAAAACAGAAACTTCTCGCAAGTTTTTGAACATTCGCACTCGTAAAAGAATTCGTGAAGACATGAAGTCGAACGTTTCAACTGTGCTAACTTTACAGCAGCATACCTCTCTTGCGGAGTTAAAACAAATCAACATTTGGATGGTAACACATGTCACTTGCACGCGTCAAAACGACTCGCACCCGACTTCGATATCCGCGCAAATCACTGCCACACCGAACCGCACACATTCATTTCGTTTTCCGATAAACACAACACAACACTAGACAAACCAAAACAGCTGATGAACTCGAACACAAACCCTCGAACCACCTCACCAGCGATGCACTGACCAGCTGCGCCCTTCGTCGGCAACGCATAAGACATTCGAAACAGCGGTAACGATTTTCGATTGCGTCTTGCATATCTGGCGCGCAAAATTCAAAATTCATGTGCATGCATGTGGCGTGGACGTTACAGTGATAAATGGGAATACATGGGAAACATTTCTGTGTGGTACCATTTTTTGGGAGCATTTCGCTCGCTCCGGTCGAGCACTAAAAGAATCAGTTTTTAAGGAGAGACCATGAGTTGTAAATTACAACTTGTAATGGAAAATAACTGCTCTCCACTATGGGTAATGGAAATCAACTGAGTTCCATTTCTAGGGATCTTGTTCACCGGCACACTGTCACTACAGTTTCTAATGAGATACGAGCCGAAGGGGATACTAATCATCTCGGCATAGTCATCATGTTCCGATGGACGGACGAAGTCCTAATTTGCGGGGCATTAACAAAGTACGGACGACGCGGTTCTTGCCGGACGTTGGAAAAATTCGGAAGAATATCGCAAAATGATGTCGTTGTCCGATTGGCAGACCGAATTGAATATTCAACCAGTTTTAGCTGTTATGGTGCTTGGTTCGGTATTAGGATTTTTCTTTTGCTACGCAGTTTTTGAGAGGACGCTCGGTTTTTAACGATGCTATAAGCAGGTCTATACACCATTTTTAAAAGCGTATTTTTTAATCGTTGTACTGGAAAGGGGTCGTTTCAAAGGACTTGGAAGGTGTATTGTGCGCACAATAAAATATGGGAAGAGGATGACGATGCACCATGAGCACATTCGTGTAGGACAAAACGCTAGAAACGAAAAAACGTTCATTTGTAGCATTTTATATCTCCTACACTCATGCGCCGCACCGTTTTGCCTCTGTCCACGTATAAAAATTAATCAAATGAACTCCTTGCTCTATACGTCTCAAAAGACGTTAAAGGCCGTAAGCAAATTCACTGCTCTGTCGTACTCCTTCCTTACCACAATACCACGTTATTTCTCTTTCACGAAAATAACCCTACTATCCTCT
>JPKZ01001187.1:99736-145260 GCA_000803305.1 Toxocara canis | reverse complement strand
GAGTTAAAACAGCGCATTTCTTCTGCTGTATGACTGCGAAGGAATTTTTTAATGGTAGTGTGGGTTTTTTTTTCAGCTAAAATATGCAGAAACAACAATTACTAGTACGTCCATTAATGACAAGTTTATTTTCACGAGTGAAAATTTCTCTATTTTCGTTTGAGATTACAAATTTTTTTCAACCATAGCCCATCATCATCTATTGATCTATCTGAACCGAGAACCATCTCCCGTTTTCAGCAAGTTTATGTATTCTGCCACACCCAATACACGTCATCACCGCCGACTAAATGGTGAAGATGAATCGTCGATTGCTCGATTCCGTCTCCGATTTGGTCTCTCCTCCAATACAATCACATCGTCCAGTGATTCTGATTCGGATACTGAAAGCGGAAAGCGTTAAATAGGAGGAGCCATTACCTGGTTTATGAGAACATTTCTGCATCAAAGAACTCTCCAAAACGATTTTTTCCCACTGGTAGCCCGACGATTTTCATTGCAAACCACGTTTTAATTACAAGTTAATTAACTACATATTGATTGGTGATGACGTTGTGACTACAAAAACTTATGTATGATTCATTTTTCGCCAGAAATTGATTTGCTCATTTAATTTCTCATTAAACTGAACTACTTTTTCTCTATCAATAATGTTTTACAGCAATAGTAGCGCTAATAAGCATTGTTATATTTGTTGAGATATTTGTTGATTAATGTCAGAGTTTTTTGTCATCAGACAAAAAGTGACAAAAATCGCACGAAAAAAAAGAGCCCGAGAATTTTCCTTTCTTCTCTACAAAATTTGCCGAACAAGTATACTTTTTTCCGATAATTCTCGACAACATTTAAACTACAAAACAATAGTGCATACCATTTGTGCGGAATGCGTAAAACGATTGAGAAATTGGTTATTTTTTTCCGCCGATAAATAAAAAACTAACTTCGTGATGAACGGCGTTGAGGTTTTTTCACACTATTAATTTGCTCAGCAGTGAAGATTTCGCGAAGTGTTGGCGAAAGCAAACGTTGATTCAAATTTTCTTCGCTACGTTCATGAGTTGATGCGATACCCATTCGTTGATTTGTTAGCAAATCACATTGACATAATGGCGGATTGCAGCACGGTAAAACGTTCAATGAGAAGTTACCTAAAGTGTAACTTCATTAATCGATAATCGATCGATAATATGCCTAATCGATAATATCGGCACTAATTAATCGATAATACGCCCTTATATGGCAAAATTTAGCGTTTCGATAGCACCAATAAATCATTCAGATATATCAAAAAATGGAACCTAAGATATACCTGTTGTGCATGTCTAATATATTAGTGCCGATGCGCTCTTTGGAACGATTCATGATCGAACCTCTGTTGATTTCAATGCATGAGCTTCCCCCTCAACTATCACCATTTCATTGTCGGCTTTTCGTGGTGA
Organism: Toxocara canis; assembly: GCA_000803305.1. Taxonomy (NCBI): domain Eukaryota; kingdom Metazoa; phylum Nematoda; class Chromadorea; order Rhabditida; family Toxocaridae; genus Toxocara; species Toxocara canis. The sequence goes on along the minus strand of JPKZ01001187.1, from coordinate 143,821 downwards.
CATATATGAACTGTGTGTGTGTGTTTTTTTTTGGCGCTACCCAAATACTAAGAGTGCTTTGAAGCGAACTCATCGTCAAAAGAACGACTGATAGGTGACTGAAGACACCTAAAATCAACTAACTATTTAATATGGAAAACACTACTACAGGATGACAAAGTTATGACCCAGAGCTACGTACGGAAAGAGAACGCAAATGTTGATTGTCGATGTGAAGCGCGCAAACTCCGTAACTAAGGTATTCAGCGTAGAGCACGAAAATCGCCGATACCTATAGTTGTAATAAAAAAGTTAAATTCACATGCGGAACGAATATGGCTCAAACTACGATGATGCAATTCGAGAATTCTTTGCAGCTCTGATTCTCTATTGTTGTTTACGCTCTTTCATGATGGCCTCTATGCTGTAATAAAATCGTGAACTAGGTATTAGTAATGTTCTGCTCTTTATCTAAAAGAAATACTTATCATCGTGCATCTTATACGTAACAAAATGAGCTATTATAATGCATCTTTTATAAAAGCGGTTTATACATCGGATAAGTTCTAAGGTGGAAGATTTCACATAATACGAAACAAGAAAGTGGGCTTTTTGGCAAAAGTACAAAACTGCACTCACCTAACTGCTGCTCCACTGGAATGATTGTTTTCATATGCTCTTTTCGCAGATATTTTGCCTTTCTGCGTATTTCGTGTACCCTTTCATCGCTGTCCTTTAACGGGTACATCTCGTATGGATCAACGTCCAAATCGTAAACCAGTGGAGGATTGTGAACCATCAAGTGCTCCTCGGGGCATTTTTGCGATACGTACCTGTAAAGCACATTCATTTTTGCATCTTCTTTCAAATTTTCTGTTCCATTGAAGCAATCATCTTGTTAATTATACTGTAAAGTTGTTATGAATTTTAGTATGAATTAATGAATTAACTTGTTATGAATTAACTTAAATTAAAAAATGAACAGAATTTTAGTAAGAATATGATTGTTTGTAATGATACAACTTTTTCCCTAAATGTTACTTCCTTCCACTCTGAACGATTGATCGGTAAACAGGTAGACATTCTGTTCGAAATTCTATCAACCAAATATTTTGGACCAAAACAGCGCTAACATCGATAATCATACTCTTTTAAAAAATATTTTCCTTTCTCTGTAGAGCTCATTTTTCCCAAACGATCTCAATTTCTTTCCTTTTTGCTCTTATAAGCACAAGCTTACCAATCGTCAATCGGTTTGCCTCCAGGGCAGAATTCATCCATATGTGGATCATCGGAGCTGTTTCGAAAAATTGGTGATGTTTTGAAATGAACCTAAAAAAAAGTCACTAAGATCACATAAAGAATGAATGGGCCTTATTAGCGAAAACAAGTACTATTAACTTTTGGCAAATCCGCTCTCGCAAAATCAACCCTCAAGAGCACAGATATCAAAATCGAACTCTAGCGGGATTTTTTCTTCATTTAAAACGGATGCGACACTTATCATTCTGCAAGGGCTTTCATTCTCGATTTTGTGGATTTGTTAACATGTTGACACGCTGTGGACGAAAAATCGGAAAGCTTAGTAAAATAAGCATTGAATACGAAAACCATTTTCTTTAAGGCAATCACAGATACTATCGTTTTAGGACGCAATGAACTTCGATTAGTTGATTTTCGATCGAAAAGAGAATCTGGTACATTAGAAGAAATATTTCCACTTCTTTTGATACGCCAATGCAACAGATCAAAGAGAGCATACACGATGGAATTCGGAAGTACATAGACGTGATATGCATTCACGTGCACTTATTTGCGCATTCACGTGCCAAACGTCGCGCAATATTTTGTACCTTCCACGGAATGACAGATAGAGTGAGCGGGGGTAAAGAAGAAAGAAGGATAGAGAAGGGAATGAGGAAAAGAAGGAAGAAGCGTAAGGAGGAATTTTTGCCTCTCTTATATGTTACGCTGAGATCCTCTCCCATACCCGTTTTTTTCTAAACTCGCTTCTGTTCGCATTCCGTTCGCTTCCTAGTTGACGATAAAAACACCAGTATATGCGTGTAAAATTTTACTCTAGAAGGAGCTTGGCCTGATACTACCTCGAATATACACTGCATCGAAAAAAACGACCCGTTTGTATAAGTGGTTGGCCGATCTCCGAAGCGCTTTTTAGTGCCAAATTTTTATCGACGATGATCATCCTCTTTTAAGTGCAACGAGTAATCTCACCAGCATACTTGTAGAAAAAATTGTCGATGAACGGTTTTATTTCAAAAATCAGCAAAAACGAACTAGCAATTTTCAATCTTAAAACTTCTTTAGGGTAATTTCTTTGGGCGGTCTCTGCGTTCACTGTTCAACAGAGAATATCTATTCTCCCGTTCGAGTACCTTTGTAGAAGCAATTTGATAGCGAATCGTCATAAGATCGACTTTTAGAAGCGAGTTTTTGCAATCGAATCGAAGCATATGGAAGTGTACGATTAAGGCGGAAAAAAATGTAATTGCGAACATATAAAGTAAATTATAGTAACCTTGAAATTTCCATATCGAATAGCCATTAGATGTTCATTGCAGTAGTAAAAAATGGGACGTTTTAGACCAAGTGAAGCGTCATGACGATTGCCTTTGGCGGACGATGTATAGCCGTACAGTTGTGCACCAACGTCGATACCGTCGTAGTAAATATGTCGACGTCGTGTTACCCTCTGTAAACGATTTTTATAAAACAACTCAATCGCAATCAATACAGTCAATCTCCTTATATATTGCGTTTCTTCTTTTGGATCTTGAATTGCGTTTTATCTTTTTTGATGAACATCAACAACGGCTGAATTGGACGGTTTTTTTTTCGAAACTGCCATCGAAAGAGATTTTTGGGAAGTAAGAAAACGGATCACACATTTTCAAGATCTCGACAACAAAAGCAAAACCATAGGTGCGTGCGGCTTTGGTACGAACCGTTTCCTATCGGAAGTGTATGTTTTGATCATCTTATGAAGTTATCGCTGAATGCTTTCCGAAGCAGAAACCGATGTTTTGAGAGACATGACAGTGATTTGAAACTCTAAGCGAACGCGAATGGATTCGTTTCACAAACGTTACTAATCATGACCATTTACATAGTGGGAAGAACAGAAAATGAAATGTTTTCTTTAAAAAAATGCACCATTCACAGTCTTTGAATATTTATTAAAATCGTCAAATCGATTTAAGCTTTAAATAGTTTGCTCTCTTTTTAATCGGCATGCCAATATCGCAATGTGATTGTTTATGCGTGCAAGTGGATAGCTGCAAGCAGATCGCTTAGCTTTTCATACGCTTTCTCAATATGGCTCATATATGGAGTAAACTCTTGCAAATACTTCATAACGAGGTGAATATCTTCATAGCTATCGTAGAATAGTTGTAAAGTTGAAAATAGTATTTCGAAATTGGTGCCCCCCTAACCAAATTCACTTTTGCAAAAACTCTGTCGATAATCCATGCAGTGAATATTTTGCAAAAAAATTCTTTTTCATTTTGTCAATTTCATAAGCTGCAATATTTGCAGAAGATAAGCTGCTGCGATATTTGTTTCATCACTGAATTCAAAATTTTGCAGCTAATAGCTTCTCAACTTTCGTATAGCGTTATAAATATGTGGCTAAGGGCCATTAGGCACGAACACTCTTTAGTGCTTGCTTAATTCTAGTCTACAAGTGCATACGGCATGCAACACAATTGTCAGTTGTGATCGACTTGAAAAAAAAACAATTCCGGAACAATATTCACGCAGCATCACAGTAACAAATCATTATTGTGCCCTTTCAAATCCCTTTTTTTAAAATCTTTAACATAATTTTTACTAAATTTTTGCTACATTTTTACTACGCTTTTACTACATTTTACATAACTTTTAATCTTTGAGTACATTTTTGATTTCGTTATTGTTTGCTGCTGCATATCTGGGAACATCGCTTTAAATTGCACGACAAGGAAGAAAGGTTATTACAGCTGTTCTCTTTGCATTTTAATGCACACACTATCAGCTAGCTCATTTAACAATTCGGCTTTTCATATCAACCGTTTCTACAACTGTATATAAATGATGATATGCAATGCACATATGCTGTTTGCGGTCACGAAATTCACGATTTATTGGCGAGCAAGAGCGTTGGAAATACTAAGTTGTTTTTCGTTGTATTAAAATCTGTGAGATTCGACATCGAGATTGCGTAAATTCCGAATTGTTCATCGACATTCTCATACATTTGTAGCAGAGTGAGGATGAGGAAAATTGTCTCAATAAAATCTGCGTCAACCATATTACTAATTACGAACTTTTGCGAAATGAATTCTCGTAATTACGTAAGCAAAATTTTATTATGAATCTTTCGTTGTTTGTATTCGAAGCTTTAAGCAAAAATAGTTGAAATTTTGCATCTAATATATTCGACTCTTCAAAACGATTGTTTTATTGTAAATATGCGTTCGACCAAATAGTGGAGAATTTATAATGTCTAAACCTTATTTGACCAGTAAATCCAGTAATGTTTCACTTATCACGAATAGAACATTATAGAACTCTGCGATTCTCTATCGCTTCCCCTATTGTACGCTCCATACGAGCATAATAACTCTCTTATCATAATGTCAACTTACACCAAGAGAAGCCATTTTTTCGAATGTTGGAAAGAGATCAAGTGACCATATAACTTCATGTGAGGTGACTCCTGCTTTCACAGTACCCGGCATCCATGTAACAAACGGAATTCTGAAACCTCCTTCAAAACTGTTCGATTTGCCTCCTGAAATACGTACAAAACTTGTCTTTTATTAGGATATTTTCCATCCTATTCTATTTTGGAGAATTCCTATGGCACATAGTCTAATTTATTCATGTGATTTTAATTCATACCGCGTATTTAGAAAAATAACGATGTTTATCAGCTGTCAACAACATTAGGCAATCGCAATCAGTGATTGCTTCAGCATATACACCACTCTTTGCGTGGACAATCGGTCGGTCTCTTGATCATCGTTTTTGAGCAACAGTGATGGGTGTTAGGCACTAGGGGTGCTGCAAGAATTTTTTTCTGCAAAAGAAACAGCTCAAACGTCACTAGATCCGTTTTCAATCAGCCTGCAGGTAAATCTGAAGACAAATCGTATTAACCGTTATGACTATTTTTTCCGGCCGCTGAACAGGAATAATTACTGGAACGCACATCAGTGACCACATGCCGAAAGTATTTTTTAAGGAGGTATAACAAGAGCATATCTTCGAGTATCTTCCGACAATCGGCAAGTGAAAAACTGTGTAACGGTTCAGTTTGCGTGCTCGTTCACTGGCTGCCCTAGAAGATTACCATACCGATTGTTCGAAAGCAAAAAAAAAATAGTGTCGTAAATGTCGACGGCAATAGCGACACAGCACACAGTTTATGGGTGCAATTATACCATCGGATGTAGTTTGCGATACTCGTAACCGTATTCATAAGAAGGTTCCAAATAAAAGTTAAGTCATTTCAGTTTGATCGAAGCGAGAATTTTTCAGAATTCAGAAAAATTTTCAGAAAGCGAGAAATTGAAGCTTTCCAGAAGTGCATTTTTTTTTGCGCTCAAGAATTCATAAAACGGTACTTTTTGTCACATTATTCGCAAGAAATTTTCATAATGTCAAGCTTTTCTTTTCGCTGTCAAGGCCCGATGTCCATCTTTATCGTTCCTTCTCGAAATCTCGATAGTGACATGATGTCTATCTCATAATTCCTATCTCATAATTCACTCATAATTGATGGTTTAACTTTCAGGTACCTTTGAGACCAGCAGTGCTTCCCCCATTAAGACATAGCTCCTGATGAGGGCCGTGATCGGACATGAGGATGACAAGTGTCTGGCGTTCGATTTCTGCTTCACGCAAACTCTGCAGCACTTCGCCGACCGCCCAGCCCATTTCGTTGATATTGTCGCCAAATAAACCTTAAATCTTATACTACTTTAGCTTCTAAACCTTAAATCTTATACTACTATTGTCGCCAACCTTAAATTTTATCCTAGAGAGTAAATTGCTAAATGAACAAAATCTGATGCATTGAGGACAATATAGTGATTTATTTTAAATTTTTATAGCGGTCATTTGAGAATTATTTAGAAGAATGAATAAGAATCTGCAAGCATCAAATGAATGAATAATTTATTTTCATTTGCCATACAGACTGTTGAATAATCGGTTAGAAAAGATGACATTGTTTGGCCAAAAAATATACTGTAAAGACTGCACCCTATTCCAGCGGCATATGCTAATCTAATTTTAGAACACTAGTTTTTTGTATATTTGCCAGTTTCAACATTTGAGTGGGCAAACAAATGCATGCTTACAGATGTACTACCTGGATTACCTGGATAGACTCATAAAAAGATAAAGATAACCTACACAGATGTACAGGTTCATAAAAATGCGTAGGTATGGTTTTTCTTTAACTCAACTGTGGAAAAGGAAAACAGGCACGAAAATACCTCGAACAGAACTGTGCAGGAATCGTTGATTAGCAAACTGTGCACTGTGGACGTGTGGGAAGGAAAAGTAGAAAAAGAACGGCTTTTTGTTGATATCTGTGCTTAAACGAATATCTGAAAAAGATTCATTGAATTCAACTCGATACTCTTCTATGATCATCAGTCACTACATGGTAAAAATATAAAAAATATAGCGCCCGAAAATGCGCCTGTAGACTGACTATACGGTTAGAGCATTTTGTGAGGAAAGCAAAAGATTGGAGAATGATGACCAGATAGCGTATGTTTTTTACTGCCACCACAGTCTCTATAATTAATGGGCTCGTTTGCTTGTGCACGATAATTAATTTCCCTATCTATTACTCGAAAACCTAGAAGGTAATTCACTCCCTCTGCCTTTACTTTTCCACCAAAATTTCGACCCAAGACACTGCGAAAATGGCAGTGATTCTCCAGTGCCCAATACAAGTACCTTTTTCTTTCCGATTTCCAACCCTGAATACTTAAATATACAATAAAATGAAGAACGTTGATAGTACTTTTGCAAACCGAGCGTTTCTCATCAACTCCATAACGCCCTTCATGTACTGAAACGATCTTTGGTAAGTAGTGACTGCAAAGCTCATTGTTGTTGCGAACAACAACAAGCTGAATTGTATCCAGTAATCTAATTAATTTGCTGGCCTTCTGTGTATGATTCTCATAAGATAAGACCATTCGTTTTCATTTAATTTCGTATTTTTCATTTTCATTCATTCTTCGTACTTTTCATATCATCGGTTATTAGCTGACATTATAAATCGTAATCGTAATGTCCGTCTCAAGTGTTTGTGTTTTGCTGTGTAAATGCTAGTGGCAAAAATATAAATATACAAATGCTAGTGGCAAAAATATAAATATACAAATGCTAGTGGCAAAACAAAAAAAATCCGAGTGCTAGTGGCAAAAATATAAATATACAAATGCTAGTGGCAAAAATATAAATATACAAATGCTAGTGGCAAAAAAAATCCGAGCAAATGCAAACCGAGAAATGTTCGCCAATCATTAACGAGTGCTTCGGTGAGATGTTCAAATTTAATTGGTTGTTGAATTATGTGATCACCATCGTAGAGAAAACACAATGTTGCATTAGGTGCATCGACAAATTTCTACAATCATCAATTACATTAATTTTTTTTTAAAATAATTGTTCTTTTATTACTGTTTTATTTGTTAACAATATATTTATTAACAATTATTTATTGATTGTTTTATTTATTTATTAATAATTTTATTTATTAAATATTGTTTTATTATTATTTATTAATTAAAAAAATTTCAAATAATTAATGTCGATAAAATAATCGGAAATAAATAAATAATCAAATTAAAAATGAAACAATTAATGTAATCGACGAAAAAATTTTGTACGATTTAAGCCATAACATTCCTTAAATTCATACTTCATCATCTTATTGTTCAAGTGCTTATGAAAATATAAACCAATTGAGCATAAATTTCCACGTTTCCTGACTAGAAAAGAAGCGAACGATGATGAGAAAATTTTCACCAAAGAACAGGAAAAACAGGAAAAATTAAACAGGAAAAAAAAATAATTTTCATCAAAGAACGGCATATATGGATCGTTTTTTCCTAAAAGGCGATATAAGCTTTCTCTGCAATTTCAAAATCTCACCATCAAAAGGTGAAACTTTCATTGCATATAGCCATCAGCTAATGCAAAACGACGAGAACTATTTTGTGACTTTTAATTGTTTTCCTAAAATGCATTAGTCAAAGTAATCGTACAGCACCTTGGACGTATCACATTCCCAAGCATTCGTCCACGGCAAATTTAGTCCAACATACTCGAAACCACGTTGAGATGGTAAGTATGTACCGTCGGTATGATTGTCTTTGTTGATACCAAGATGCCACTTTCCGATCATTCCCGTCGAGTACCCTGTAATGTTCTTACGTAGAAGCATTTCGTTGATGTTTACGATTTTTAAGAAACCAATTAAGAGTCGGGCAAGAAATAAGAATGAGATGGCTAGACGATTATAGATCTTTCGCTGAATTGATGACTGATTGAAATGAGTTAAAATAGTGCTAAGAATTCGTATGAAATGAGAAGAATCATTGATCTAACCGTATCTCTGTAGCATCTCGGCCATCGTTTCTTCATTCTTTGGCAAACCACCGATATCCTGTGGAAGAAGAACCCTTGCACCTCCGGTTATGCCAAGCCGGATGGGTAAACGACCTTAAAATTGCACAGTTTAATATTTCTGACCACGATTATAAGGACCATATAACACTAAAATAAAACACCTCTTAAAAGGAGTAGTCACCCTTTCTAAGAGCTGTAACCTTATGGCGTCTACGCTCTTTGCTTTTGCCTCACGACTTTATCATTTACAACGACCAGAACTAAGCATATAAGAACACAGTTAAATTCAACAAACTTGTGGTTTAGTGCGATTCGCTGCTTAGCCCATTCATCGTGTAACGCTCAATAAAACCCTATGAATGCTATAAGTTTCTAAAATTTGGTGCTATTCGAGAAGCTTAGTTTGGGTAAATAAAAGGCATGAACAGAGAGAGCATTTAAGCGTTTAATAGACTCTTCGCAAGAAACGGTATAAAATGAATGTAAAAAATGCATCAGATATTTAAATGAGCCTGGCAGACAACCGCATATTCGAGAATCGTTTTTAATTGCATCGTTCATCAAGCAAATGATTCGATAAGTTGTTAATGCGATGTCCGATCCAAGGTCTCATGCATTTTTGTTTCTTTCGAAACGATTACAAAGTTAATGGCAAACGAATGACTTAAGTAATTTTTTGGCCATAGGTGATATCAGTAATCTTCATAGCAATTTTTTCTTGATGAGGAAAGATCACATGATTTACGGTGATAATTATAATCCCAAAGTTTTGGCTCTTTTTGGCTCTTTGGCTTTTTAACTTTTCTTTTTGGTTTTCTGAACAACATTTGTTTCAAATTATTCAATTCATCGAAATTTTGCGCAATACGTATTCGATTATGTTTCTAAAACGATATGAAGAGTGGCTTAATTGTCGGAAAAGCTAAAAGATCAAAAAAGTGGCTCAAAACATTTTCAGTTCTTTTATGTTTAGTGAGTCGCAAATGTATTATAAAAAATAACTTACCAGTCATAAAACCGGCCCGACTTGGTGAGCACATGCTATCCGCTGAATAGGCTTGCGTAAATCGAACACCTTCCTTTATCATGTCATCAATTGGTGTCCTCTCCTGATTGGGATGACCATAACTTTGCAAATCACCATATCCTGTAGAACATAAGACGCTTGTTGACATCAGATTGGCGTGTATAATGATTGATACCTCTATACGTAATCGTTTGTTGACGTGGCAGAAACTCATCGCAGTTCGGTGTTTTACTAATGGAATTCATTTACCACAACCTCGCCTACTTCGAGTGAAAAACAGCACATAGGCCGAGCGTCTCAGAAAAAATATTGCTTTACTAATAAGCTATTTGTAGCTTCATATTGCATATAATCCAGTACGCGAGTACGCGAACTTCAGTTCTCCTTAAAGTAAATTCCATAGTGTGCATCGGAAATTCATTCGTTGAATTACAAATAGTAACTCGCAGTCGACAGATTATCTGCATGATGTCCCTATACAGATACTACCTACATATGTTTTCTTCTTTTCCAAATCATGTATAAAGCATTTGTTTTCAAAAATTTGCATCTGCCGAAATCATTCATTACAGCATTCATTTCAGGCTCATTTTTGGCGTATTTTCATTTAAAATGTCTCCAGGGAAATGAAGAGCTAAGGCATTTACTGCGTTCGGGTAGTTGTCCGTTTTGCACGATTATAACCATCCCTTTATGGGATGCGAATATTGCTAAGCGTAATTTGGATTACAGAATAGCATTCTAATAATAGCACTTTCTGCAGGTTATTCGAAGTGACATCACAGTGTTTGTGCATTTCAAAAGGACAAATGGGTTTATGCTCGGCCAAAGAGCACAACGAGTGCATACTTACATACATACAAATGGCTAAAGCTTGGCTCTCTAATGAGCTGGTCTTAGCCTTAAACTTTATCGTATGTGCTTGCCTGATTCTCCTTTTTAAAAAGCATATCCTCCTATACTCCATGGAGAAATCTCAGCGTGCGCAACCTCGAACAAAACGCACCACATTAATGGCTCATTAATGAATTTTGTTACATATGGGGGATAACCTCGACATAACAGCTGATTAAGCTCAAAGCCGTATTATACGATGATATTTACACTTGTTTAAGAGGCACTTGGGATAAACAGCAAAGATTATACATTTAAAATGGTTAGGGGATTGCATACACTATGGAATACGGTCAAGGCAACTTCTCGATTAGCATCAGTGACAATTCCCAAAGTGATCTGTATTGACGAAATATGTGTATGCAACTTGCTAATGTCAGCCCTGAGTGACGCATATTCCGTATCTCAGTGCAAAGCATACCCCTTTGGAGAGAATCCACAAATATTTGTAAGAAAGGAATACAGGTTGTGGTTAGTATAATCTAGAACATAATTGCGAATGGAAACAACTAATTTTAGTATTTTTTATGAAGCAAAAAACTCTCTGCTAGAGAAACTCAAGTTATTATATAGGCAACGCAGACGAATTGCAGGCAACTAAATTTACAGACAATATCCCTCCGCATGAGCAAAACAAAGACCGGCTGTTGATATTTATTAGAGATGAAGTTGAATAAAATAATTATTTTTTTTTTTTGAGACAGACGAGATGCACCAAAGCACCCGAAAAATAACGAGTGGAGAGGAGAAAACTGGTCTTATGTAAAAGAAATTGAACTCAAGGTTTAGCTTGCTTTTGGTTGTAATATCAAACATTCTCCTCCCTAAAATGGTTCTTAAAATTTTTCACTTCATTCACATAATTCCCGTAAAAACCAAATAGAAAATGCATTGGAATTACCTAAATCGTCAACCATCAAAATTACGATATTTGGCCTTTGTGGGCTTGCCGGCTGATTATCGCACAGTTCATCGCCGCATTCATAAAGCCGTAAGGCACTGCTGATGCACATAAGCGAAAGCGATGAATATAGTGCGATATAGACGAACGTCGTTGACTTGTCCATTTTGGTTTCTTTACTTAGGTTCGGGGTTATAATCTGAAATTAACGAGTACAACAAATACAAATATAAAACGACGCATACAAGCAGTTACGATTTCCTACCGTATAGCACACAATTTTTTAAAGTGATTCTCGTTCGATCAAAAACGATATATTCTCTAGAGACAATTGCGTTCCTAAAATTTCAGTTGCATAACATAGGATAGACAAGAGGTGAGAATAAATGATATATGCAAGCATATCCAATATTGTTACTAAACATAACATTTACTTCCAGGAGAATGGGAAGGGATGCAAAAACAGATAGGAGAAGTAAGTGTCGTTTGTCTTATTGAATTTAATGCTATGATTCAGAAAATGCTTAAGATAAAACTTTTTTTAATTTTTGGCTTCATTTGGGATTACCGGTTAAATTCTAATTTGTCGTCGAATGAATAAATGAACGCGAATCGAACAAGGTAAAAATTCTTTGATAAGAAACTGAAATTATATGAAAAGTTACCAGTTTATATTGTACATGATTTAAATACGCATACGACAATTGGATGGTACAAATGCTGGCTAAAAACAAGACGTTCCACCGGTGTTAAAGATGAATTTAAAAATAACGTACGATTAAAATATTAAAGGCTTAATTAATAAATATTAATAAATATTAAAGATGAATAAGATGAATTTAAAATGAATTAATTTAAAATTTATTAAAATATTTAAATTAATATCCAGTGTTACCTAGAGAGCTGGAAGTGAAAGGTCTCTTTTAAAAGTGTCTCTTTTTAAAAGTGTGTATCTTAAAAGAAGGGAAGGTCTCTTTAAAAGTCTTTAAAAGTGTCTATATCTCTTTTTAAAAGCAGTTGCTTCTTTTTTTTGTTTGTAATCTGTCAACAGAATCTATTCGAAGAAAACGTGGCTCTATTCCAGTCAGTTTGATAGGTAGAAGTAACTGAGTTGAAGAGGAAGTGGTGAACGTTGATATTATCTAGAGGAGTAAGTAAAGGAGTAAGTAATATAGGTGTTTTAGCTTTGATCGTACAAACTAAAGATTAAAATTTTTTTGGCGTCCAACATTTTCATTTTCACTAAAATTTTAGCACTCATCATTTGGCTTTTCCAATTTTTATACGGTTTATATATGAGATGAGGTTAAAAAGTGTTAATTTAGGTGTATAGCGTATTTATTTGGCCCATTCGCTCAACTGAACACTACAGTCACTAAAAGGCTTTTGAGGAGCATTTTCCGCATAGGATATACAGAAATTCTGTATTCGGGAAACGGTTGTTCGAGAATACGAAATAGATAAGTGTCATCACCGTAATGCAATTATTGGATGGCACTATGAGTTTCAACAGCTCGATCATAATAAAAAAGTTTGCACAAAAGCAGTGAGTAAACTATTATTTCGTTTCATTTCGATTCATTTCCGATTTGAGTAAATTTCAGAACTGCTGAATTCATTGTGGACATGTTTCACAATCATTCATTGCAAACGCCTACAAACTTCGATGTAGTCATCGGAATAGCCGAATTCAAGAACAGCGATATATCGAAATAGGATCACAATCATTCAAATTTCAAAGATCAAGCGAATATAACTTGCCATATATTTAACGAGCATAGTGATATTTGATGCTTAAATGGAGAGACAGTTAATATCCTCGCCATATTACCTAACAAATTACTTTGATTTCTTTTAAAATTGCACCAGCTCAGAACCCAATTTTACTCATTTCCCTAGCACGTTTCATCGCTCGTACTTTTATTTCATGTATTGAAAAAGAGCCTAAGTTCGCAATAATCTCTCTTGTTTATATCCACTTGCTGAACACATGGCCTCTCGATAGCCTAGCAGCGATATGCATTCAAAAATTAAAAACAAACGTTTCGTCTAAACATATAAAATTTCGCGTATTAGCACTACGTAAAACAATAAACAAAGTGAAATTTATAAATTAGGCAATATAATGAGCGAATTCAGAACAGAAAAGACGCAGCCATAAACGATTTTATGTTCAAAGAAGGTGAAGTGAATTTTTAGCAAATACTTATCAACTTCTTAAGCGTATATGGTTGACGATTGCTACGCTGGTTGATTGCGACCCGGAAAGGACACACTTGTCTACACATCGAAACAACCGATGATGAAGTGATGTTGAGAATGAAATGTTGTGAGGCGTATGATGGTGTTTGATCGTTCGTTTTGAAAACGACGAGTATTCCGCGTGTTCTGCATGTGCGTCGTTATCGCTACACCAATGAACAATGTATTGGTGTTTTGTTTTGATTCGATAATTTGCAATTTACTGCTCGCAATGAACAACTCGTCCCTTTCCACAAACTAGCAGAAAATCATTCAGCAAGATCATTTAACACTAAACGCCTTCTACTCGTATCACTTTATCAGCGACCACGTAACGTTCCCCGTTCTACGGTGTACACGGTCATAAGCAATATTCGTATGAAGTTGTAATGTCGTTGATCATCGAATAGGACTTCTATTCAATAGTTACGGTAAGAATACCCGTTCAAAATTCCAGTATTATCGCCATGGTAATAACACAAACATTCACAGTTTAATCGAAGTTTCAAGTAATGAAAGATGAGAATAAAATAATTGATTAGAGAGTAAGTACATTATATATAATGTGTTTTTGGAAAATAAAGACGCATAGAAAGATAAAATTGATGCTCAAGAAATCAATCGGCAAATACAAAACCGAAACGAATAACAAGATAAACATAGAACAAAAAAGTGCCCATCAAATTGAATGTGAATGCTTAGAGCAAGATATGAAAAAAGCGAGCACAATACAACAAGCGAACAACTTAACGAATATGAAGTAAGTGGGGAAACGTAAGCGAAGGCTGGCATGATATATGCGATTTTTGATAGCTCCACCCATCAGACCAAGCGGTTTCGTAAACTACCAACCGATAATGGGAATTCTTAGTTTAGCTGGTTCAATCGTTCATGCTAACCTGCTTTCAAAGATTTTTTTTTGGCAACAAGATCTATTGAACCGGTAAGAAACACAATCGGATTGGTTGCAAAATATATGTTTATACAATCATCGAAACATTTAAGTGATTACTACTTTTGAATGTGATAAGTGAATTTGAAGCTGGGTACAATGGATGTCCTCAAATTTATATCTTTTAGATTTTGTGAACCTCAGTGGTTCTCAATGTGCAACTACTTGACAGAGAGACACATTCACAACCATACACATTCATAGAAGCATTAGCACTAAGGTTATGCAAATACAGGTATGTCATAGCGCAAAAAAAAAAAGGAGTTGAAAAATTTATCATTTATAGCTTATTTATCAATCACTCTAAACTTTCAGCCTCTTTTCTTCGTACGATTCACTAGCCAAAATTTTTCTTGATTGAAATTTCGTAATGAAAACTGACAAAGAGAGGTGGCTTGAGTCGTTAGCGGTATACAATACAATTTCACAGTTGTACTCTTAGGCATGCATTTCGACAATCACGAACTAGAATGAGGAAAGGGATGCCGCTGACCAACAAGTTTCAACGCACATCATTCCTTTTAAGATGCCCGTTGAATCAGCACCTGCTCACGAGTGTTATCAAAGGTGAAGTATGAAACACTATTTGTTGACGGATGTTAATTCGTTTGGGCGTAACTAAATGTGAGTGCAACGGATTCAGTATACGTATCGAGAAGAAAAAAACGATGTCATAACGATTAAATTCAGAGAGATATTTCAAAAATAAAAAAAGAAATGTAATTCTATCAGTACGAAAAGCCTTATGACTTCATTAATTTTCTCATCTGAAAAACTTTTCCAGGAAAATAAATGTTGATAAATTGTAAAAAGGCTGCCCAAGAGATGAATCTCATGAACTAGAAGTAGAACGAGGTACGTTGTGTCCAGGTGCTTTCGGGTCTTATCGCCGGAAAAATCATCATTTCTCTCACAGAAATATTCTGACGAACATCAAAATTCATCATTCCCATCAAAGGTGTATTTTGATGAGCACGGTCTTCCGCTTTTAGTGTCAACTCCTTCGAAACTGACAGGCACAGAAACCATGCGGACGATCACGCAATCCTTCATAACGAACACAATATGCAGTCAGATTAGACGCGCAACATAGGAAGCAGAGAAATTTGTGTAACATGAAAAACAAGTAAAACAGTATGTATCAAGGTGCGAATGCTGAAATGAGCCAGCTTACGGCCATCTCGCACATCACCACACGTTTCGAGTTCGGTACGAGACATTTTCTCGGGATCTATGCGAAGACGTTGCGGAGGCAGCGAACACGCCGTGAGCGACGGAAAGCAATTGAGGGCCGAGGCGACGCCAGTACTGGATTTGTGGTGTCGGCTTCGGAGTTGTATAGCAACAGCCCGAATACGTTCAGTAAATGACTTGGGGTCAGCATGCTCTTGCTCGGTCTCAGCTGGTTGATGCACCGCTTCCAAAGATGGTTTCCACAAAGCAAGGTGTAATTCGCGTTGCCAGTTTTGTGAACAGTAGTGCCGGATATCCAGGTGCTTTTCGGTCCTCGATCTCTGGCACATACGGTGTCATCGACCCCGAAGTAGCGGCGTCATGCATGATGATGACGATTGAACTGCTCTTTGATCTTGATGTGACGTTTTGCTAGAGGGTTGTCGGTAGTCGACATCAACAAGTCGAAAACTGTAAGCAGTTGACGTCCCATGAAGTTTTCGGCGGACGGCGATTGGGGGAGCATAAATGTGCAATTCCCAAGTATGGCAGAACAACTTATTGAACGGTGTTGACTTAAAGTGCATGCCATCATCCGTGGCGAGCGCCTCCGAGTCTCTGAACGGAGCGAAAATGTTCTTCGGAGCACTGATGTTGCAGACTTGGAAAAGGAGTTCATCTGGATGAATTCGGGTCACTTTCAATATGCACCCAAGATAACGGGGTAGTAGTTTTCGTCGAGAAGTCCTGCGAAGTAAGGGTGTACCCGATTGCATGGAGCGGTCGCTTTCGGATACCAGTTTAGCTCAACTTTGATTGGGTCCTTCGCAGCATCTGCGCATCTGGTGCAGTTCGTAACAAGATGTTCGATGTCTGCGTCGAGTGATGGCTAATAGATGAAGCTGCGAGCTAGTATCTTCATCTTTTTCTGTCGTGGGTGCACCTTGTGAAACGATGATGTGTTCATCCATGTCGAAGTCGCACTCGCAATATCCACGAACTTTGGTGTCCTTTTTCTTGGCTGACTTTAGCTTGACAAGGGGTGGAAACTACTCCAGAAAGCTTGATCATGATTCAGTCTTTGACGCTGAACAGGGTGACGTCGGCTGCACTGTCGAGGCGCATTTGAACAGTGGCGTCATCGAACTGGGCTTTCTGGTAAGTGCGATTGATGTGCGCGACGTCCGTGTTAGTGGAATCAATGACGACGACGTTGTTCGGAGCTCTGCGCTTTTTTCTTGAGTTTTGCGTCTTTTCTCGGCGAAATTATTACAGAAGCCCTTCTTATAACCGACGAGTTTGCTTTGGTGAAATGCTTTGTTGATGAAGTCGCAGTCCTTGACTCAGCGTGATCCTTCGCAGCAGAAGCAGGGTGAAGGAGGGTCCCGTGTACGGTTCTTGCTGGTGGCAACTGCACTGACTTCTGGCTTAAGTGGTGGTGGTGGACTCCCAAGGAGCTTAATGTTTTGTCTAATGTTCAAGAACTCTCAAGAAGCTTAATGTTTTGTCTAATGTTCGAGAAGTGCTGGATCTCTTGATTGAACTTCTTAGGTGTGATTTGTGGGTTGTCCTTAAGGGATGGCCATAGATCCACACTAGGCACTTCCTCTTTTCGGGATGTTATCAGGCGCCGTCAACTCCGGGAAGATTGATAGAAAACAAGTCCTTCAGAAGGAGCACAATATGCAATGAGTCTTAACGCACAGCGATCGTCTCCCACCATAAATTCGATCTCTGTTATGAATTTTCCCTTTTTTTTCAAGTAATAATGTTTTGGCCAACTTGCTCAGTTAAAGTACCATTCGTTTTGAGAATAGACAGAATAAATGCTCTTTACACGACCCATATGCGCCTTCTTTAAGATCATGATATCAAAGTATTGTAGCGCAATTTCATATCGAATTTTACTCAAAATCACTCACAAGACGCTTTGCAATGATGAGAGATGCGGGCGATATCTTTGTTTCGAAAAGTATAAAGCAAAACACGAGATCACTACTACCTTACAGATTATTCATTCATTTAGTGAGTAAAACGGAAATTGTATACAATTTTCGGGAGATGAAGCACACGTTTGTCGCTCTATCCCATAAATCGTTCAGCATTAAACATAATCACAAAGCACTAAAAGTTATCAGTAAAGGGAAAGAGCTATTATTTTTGAATTCGAATGATTCGTTACGGTCGATCACCACGTGATACGATCATATAGCAAGATTAAAGAACAAAGTTATTTCGTTTACGAAATAGATGAATGAATGAAATATTTTAAAAAATCGAAACATGGGTGAACAAAAAGATGAAATGAAATAGATAAAAAACTAAATAAGTATCAGCAGTAAGTTAGCAATAAGTTAGCACGTTACCGCTCGGGCCTTCAGAGCGATGCCTCGATGTTACTGAGACAATCGCACTCCGAGCACAGCCATCCCTATGGCTGTTTTAGCCTGTTGTTAATCATCCGCTGGCTGGGCTGTCAGTGGTATGGTGGGTAGCAGCCGGGAATCGAACCCGGGTGTCCCCGCACACGAAGCGGGGCTCTACCACTGAGCTATTGCCGCCCCCAAACTAAATAAATAAGTAAATGAACGAGTAAGTAAATAAGCATCTGTTACAAACAAATTGACGTGGTTAAAGCCAAATATGCTCACTGATTTATTGATTTGGTGCAAGCGGAAATAAAAGTACCGTATAATGCAACAAATGTAGAATCTAATTAGCATTCCACGGCGTGGAAATCAAAAACCTTTCATGTTTGATGTTCGAACTCCTCAAACAAGTTCATTTTTATGAGCTTTGACAAGTTTGCGTCCGTGAGTTGCATTAGAGCTGTTGTATTTATGCGGTTACATATTCGCGCCTTTCCACATTTGCTTGTTCGAGTTTGTTCAAATCTAGGACAACAAGAAAGCAATAAAATTTGCGAGATAGGATAAAATATTCACTTTCAAAGAATTATCTCTCTTATATCCCACGTCATAGAAGAAGCTAAAAGTTAGAAAGTTGAATGTACCCTGCGAAAAGTATAGGCGATCTGTGCCAGAAGTCGAATCGGTTAAACGTTTGAATTCTCACTATCTGCGAACTTGTGAAATCGGCTGGTCTGATGAATGGAGCTACGAAATCGCATATTGCCTTGTTAATAAAAAGGAAATAAAAAAGTCAGAGCATTTTCATCGTAAATCACAGTCTTCTCAGTATGTTTCCGTCCACAAAGACATTTGAGTCTACAGCAGACACAAGCTGTAACGAAGAAATATCTACTTCTAAGGCATAGATTTCCCATGCACGCGCACCGTGTGGCAGAAACAAAGACAGGTTTTAAAACAGGAGGAACGCTTGACATAGACAATTTCCTTCTTAGAACATTTCCCCAGTACAGAGAACGGAAATATCAAATCGTAAGAGAGTTCCAGCATAATTCAGAAAAGTATTTTAAATTTTGATCACAGCGCTGGTGGGTGGTGGGAGGCGGGGAGAGGAGGGGAGGAGAATGCTAATGCCCATATGCGGGCCCGATACACTGACAATTCCTTTCCCACTTAACAGGCATAGTAATCAGACAAAACACTACGCCCACTGAAAATTAATGTATAGGTATACGTACAATTGCAAGGGAACGGAAGAGAATCACGAGTAAAGATCGCGAATGCTAAGACATCCGAGGCATCAAATGGGTGCTATAAAGGAATGCTTGCCAGTTCTAAGAACAAATTATAAATCTAGGAGAAGAAATAAAGAAAAAAAAAAAGAACACTACGTAAGAAAGCAGCACTTCCATTTTGGCCATCATATCGACCTAATTAGTGCAGCATAGCTGCTTACAATCTCCCATACTTCAGTGTCGTAAGTGGCTGGCATGATAACACCTTGCTGACTGCTCGAACTCAGGGCGACAGTGATTACTGACATTCGCTACATGGCGATCATACCGAAAAGAGGGCATCCAGAAAGCTATATATCATACCGAGAAGAGGACATCCAGCGCCCCCCTCCCCCCACCTCCCCTATCCTTCTTCCTATTTGATTCTAGCACAATCTTCGATGCGATTGCTCATTTGCGACAAAAATGCGACAACGATGCTGCAAAATACGGTAGAGCGGTTGGGATGTTGCACCGCAGTAGCCGTGAATGCTGCTGAAATCGGTGGAGAGGCAGCGATCTTTGAACCGGTATCTGCTGCTTATCGGCTGCTCTCTCTGTCTTGGTGTATGCGCGCACACAAACCTCGCATTCGACCACAGCATCTACCACCTTGTTTCTCCCTAATTAATGTCCATCTTAACACAACAAGGATGAACAATCTAGAGGGGGCACGTGCGTGTCACGTGCACACTCTCAATTCACCCCGAAGCGGCTGGCTTACCCTGTTCGGCTATTGTTAACGCTCGCCGCATGATAATAAATGGCCGGCTCAATCAATAACGGACTTATGTATTTGATAGCGAGCGTATACATATTTGGTTTTCTGTAAAATTCATTTGATTCGTCGACAACCTCTTATTCGATCCAGAGGAGGAGGTGGGAGGGAGGCTAGTGAGGAGAGAGGTGGGGAAAATAGGTGCAACACTCTTTTGTTAGACTCATAATGTTCGAGGATGGAGGGCTGGAGGGAGGACGGAGGGAGAAGCATGACACCTTTTATATCATCAGGAAGAAGAGCCCAGTGTTCTTACACTGTCTTTCGTCGAATTTTGCAACGAAAGTTGTCATAGTAAAGTAATTCTTCATTTGATATGCATATTAGTCACCTTCTGCCTTCCTAATAGCGGGGGATGCCATTCGTAAATTTTATAACTGAGTGAGAATAACGCATCATCAAAAGAATTCGGTCGAGAAATGATAAGAATGTGAAAGTTTTGATATCAGTAGCCAAAAATTTTAAGAAAAAACTGCTTAAAAATGCTTCAAAAACAGAGATCTTTAGGCGCCTTTAACCTTATTGCACACATTCACATTGTTTTTTTTCGAGAGTCAGCATAGACAGAATATGTGGATAATCTGAATATGAAGATTACGAGTTACACAAGAAATGATGCTTAAAAGAAATGATGCAAAGAAAAAGGAGAGCGCAAAATGGGTAAGCAAAAGGTTACGAAAAGTCAATAATTTGCTAATGCTATAGAATTTCATGATTTTTATTTGCAAAACCTAAGTGTGGTGACTTTCGCCAAAGAAAAAAAATTGTTGACGGTATTAATAAGACGGTGTTAATTAGCAATGAGTGAGCAATAGTATTATGCATATAGAACGGGCATGTGGTGGTAATGAGGCTTCATTAAAGACATATGCAACGATGACAAATTCTATCTGCGTCCAGATAATCAGGTATATTACCGTGACAAGTAATTGATAAATGCAACTGATTTCTTATTGCTGATAGAAAGTGTCATTTTCCGTTCATAGAAACGTTCTTTTGTTAGTTGCCTTTTTTTTTTGCTATCGACGTGGTTGGTTTTTTTAAATTCGGCAACTCGACTTCTCGTATACCATTATTCTCTTAACTGTGTGATTTGCGCAAGTTAGCTCGATTGCACATATCAAAGATCATATCACTACTGGCAATCAAATAGAGTAGCAATAAGAAATCGGTAGGAATTCCTGGAAGTTTTCGATCAAACATCTCCAAAATTCTATGCCTTCAACTTTCTTTTCGCATATGACCTCTGTAGGTCTTTGTCTGTCCAACATTTTTTCCTTCCTTATTCCATCCATTCACCAGTGAGCCAATGCATATAATGACTCATAGATGAATCAGTGATACTTTATCGTCCGATTCATAGATGAAGTCGTTGGCAAGATAATGAGGATTTTTCCATGCTAATGACTTTTCAAAAACAACTTTTCGTTATATATAATTAGAATGGTAAATATTTGTTCGCAGAAAATTGACGATCGGTAATCAACTCAGCCGCTTCCTCAGCAACCTTACTAACAGCGCACTTGTGAGCTCTCCGAAACCAATATACGCAACGCAGAACCTCTGAAAGGCTGATTTATAATAAATCACTAATAAAGTCCCATTCAAAAACCTAATTAATGGCCGTTTCCGTTAGCCTCATTAGCGACCTTTTTCACTTTACATGCTTAAAGATATTACATCTCCCATGTTAACAACAAACGTTTTCCCTTCCAATTCATTTTCAATTTATAAAGTGTTACTGTTTTGAGGTGTATTATTGCATTCGAAGAGAATCGAGATGATTACAATTGAGGGGCTGAATTATGGTAACTGGAACGATGAGATGTTTATCGCGAGCTGCGCTTTGTACTTATGAATTGCGCAGAATTAGGTGGTGGCATACTAAAGCTCGCAAAACGCATTTAAAAACTAAAAAATACCATGATTCATGCAAAACTACTTCAAAGGCGAATTAGCTCTGATCATGTCAAATCATTACGAATGCGAAAACACCTTATCGGATTGGTCTTTTCAGCAACTAATGATCCTATCATTTAAAATGCTTTTAGATAAATTGAGTGTATGCGTAGAATTAAAGAAAGAGATCCTAAAAACTGACCCCTTAACCATATTCTTTATTTTCAATCATTTGGCCTCATTTATAAACCGAAGTGGTGATGTTAAGAACTGCAGTGGCAGGGGCTCGATAAACAAATGAACAAGCCATTAAAAATGATTAGGACAAACAAAATATCATATGCGCTAGAATTTATTGCCATCGTTTAATGAGTTGTCTTGATTAGCAAAAAAGTGTTGTGCTTAGCTATATTTAGAAACGGTTATATTTTCATTCGATCATCCCTTTCCACTTCCACTTCCAAACTGCCTACTTTGTAGGCCGTTTAGCCGAATATCATTTTTAAGCCGAATTTTTTCTTTAGCCGAAATTTTTAGCCGAAAGCCGTTTAGCCGACTAGCCGAAAATTTTAGCGCATATTTATCCTAAGATTCACGGAAAGAAACCTCCTGTCATATACGCATTTCCTGTCCTCAGCAATATACCATTCGAATGAAAGGCGGCATATTCTTCCCCCCTCTCAGTCATACCAGTCGCATATTGTAACTCATCTGGTCGAGATATTCTAGCAAAACCATCGTTCTTTCATTCCGGATTTCATGAAGACGCAATTTTTCTAATGGCATTAACAAAAAGCGACAAATAAAAAATCGTTTCGAAATCATTTAAGATCTCGCCAATCCGATTAAATTTTTGAAGACTAAGGAATATGGCTATAAAATTTTTTTCTGCGAATCAGGTTGCGTTGTAGATGGAAATTTCCACTCAGGCGGAAGGGTGGATTGGCCTAGCTAAATTTCCAATGTGAAAAATTCTGGAAAAAAAACACTGGAGAAAGTTGAATGTGATTTCAGTTCACACAGATTTTAGTTAGAAACTGACAATTAATTGTGAAATTTGATTTATGTGCAATTAGCAGGTAAAGCTAATAAAACTGCTTATTCGGACGCTATACCTCAACAATACAGCTATTAATTCACAGCTATTGTGAGGGTATACGACCACGAACGCCATTATGTTCTGCCAATATGTAAATTTATCGAATGAGAAAAGCGAAAAGTCGTTAGCAAATCAATTATCGTTCACATAAAAGTGCATAACGTCTAAAGTTGCCGATCAGCAATCATTTATACATTCACAAAATTTTTATTGATCGTTGATTATCGATCTGCGATCTTGTTTGCAACAAATAGGGAGAAATTGCTTCTCGCTAAAAATGTTCAACGGAAAATGAAGTTTTCTTAGCGAATGAAAAAAAAAAGAGAAAGAGCGATTTGTAGCGCTCTGCATAAGTGAAATCACGTGAGTAATCGAACGTTACAACACGATCGAAAAACGCAATCCACTTAAATGCCAACATTCATTTAAAAAAATAACACAAAATTTACAAACAATATTTTCGCATCGCAATTAATTAGTTGTTGTTAATTAATTGTTCTTCGATCATTTAGCATATTTTTCTAAACATTCATTGTAGATCACAACAGTTAGTGGTTTATTTGTAATAAATATTTGTTGCATTGCACCATAAATGCTTGGTGTCGGCAATATGGCAAATTTGTCAACAACGACTCGTCACAGTCAGCTGCCGTTCACAATCGACAAATTTTCGAAAGAAAACGAAATTCCACTCATTCGTAAACTCCTTTTGCATTCATACTCGCTACGTTCCTGAGATCGTGGTGAATGCAAAATTTAAGGCATGCATGGTAGATGCAAAATTTAAGGTATGCATGATGAATGCGGAATTTAAGGTATGCATGGTAGATGCAAAATTTAAGGTATGCATGGTAGATGCAAAATTCAAAGTATGCATGGTAGATGCAAAATTCAAAGTATGCAAGATAAACGCAAAATTTAGGGCATGCATGGTGAATGCAAAATTTAAAATGTGCGTGATAAACGCGAAATTTAAAGTATGCATAGGAGATGCAAAATTTAAAGTATGCATGGTAAACGCGAAATTTGAGGTATGCATAGGAGATGCAAAATTTAAGTCAGACGTGGTATATGCAAAATTTAAGGCAAGCGTATACACATTGGACAAACAAGTCTGTTTCGCACAAACGCTTTCATATGCGCTAGACTTCTTCGAACCTCCAACGTCATAACGTATTATATGCGTTTCATGTTGCAGTTCGTTAAGAACTCAATTGCAACAACTCGCCATCTGCATAAGAAATATGATTGGACAATAACGAAGAAAATAAATGTGGATAACGCTTGTCTTTCGCCAAAACATAGGCGTTATATCTCCTCCATCCTTCACATTAAGGGACAAAAAACCGAAAAACTATGTTCGATCTCCTGCCACATAGTGACTTGACGCCTATAGCAATTAGCTTCATCGTTCAAGATGTAAACTTTGAACTGCAATTTAGCCATTAGGCAAGTGATGGATGCGTGAACAGGAGTTCTAACAGAGCTTAACAGTTACAATGTGAAGGCACTCAGGTGAGCTGTTAGCTCCATCGCAGAACCATAATATTGCGGCAGCATAATGGAGACACTTCTCTAGGCATAGCCCCGCTGACGTGCAGGCGAACAGTTAAGGGACAAATTTGGAGCTGCAACGGTCTCTTAGTTCGCCTAATTGTCTGCTTTACCTTAATGGGCTGTAGCTGTCGAAGAATATGAAGTTATTGCCACATATGATGAATACATAAAGAAGGGATGCCATAACCCCTTTCATTACCATAATCTGAAGTTACATATCTTCGAATTTCGGCGCGCGCCAAGAGTCAAACAGTTACCATAGAAATATAATAGCATACTTTCTGGGCAATTATAGGACTGCAGGAACATGTGTTAAGATAGCTATCCACTATGTCTCTATGGAGCAAGTGTTGCTAACCAGGTTTGCCCACTTTGCTGAGTATAAAAGCACTCTGTGATCTAGTATCGTGTGGCAAACCTAAGACACCCTCTCTTCAGCCACTCAGCGCCCACCGAAGAAAAGCACAAATCTAAGCTACGCTAATTGTTTTCGATTTGTTACGACCTTTTCAGCTCGCAATTTGTTCTCCTGAAATCGAAACACTAAATTGCTGTGCGCTCCTCATTGCTTTAGCTTTTTTGGAAGACTGTTGCGAACGGAAAGAAAGCAATGAACGTTTAAATAGATTACGCAAAAATTCTCCTTGGGAAAGGTTTCAATCAGCGCTGTAAGTTTATGGTAAGCGAGTTTATGGCAAGCTGTCAAAAATTGATGACCGATTAATAGAAAAGAATTTGAGAGCTAACTGGCAACATGCCAAAACAGTGTTAATTCTTCGAAAAGTTTGTTTATATATTTAAACGTCATAAAATGAGCCATATCTTCTCTTTGAAGAATCAATTAGCGCTTACGTAGGTCATTTGAGACCCTTTCCAATACTTAGTAAGTCTTCGGTGGAATGATTCAAGCCGATCCCCTATCTCCCTCTCTCTCCCACCCCTCTCCCCCTCTCATACTTCCTCTTTCGATCACCGCTGACAGAGCATCATAATGCTGCTTCCTATCCAAATAAATACTGGTGAAAACATATTCAAGGAATTAACTATAACATCGAGCAGGAAGTATTACGGCAACGCTTTGGGCGCTGCGAGACTGAGTGCAGTGTGCGTTGATGAGTGATGCGCGTTGTATTCGAGGGACATTACACTGTAAGAGTATACAGGGGGCGGTTTGTAGCCCTCGTTATTATTTGTTATTATCCGTGACCAACATCGGGTGGCAAGTCCTCAGTGACTCATGAACAACCTGGAAATTGCGCCAATAGCTTTTAGCCATATGCGCCTTAGCAATTTTGCCACTCACACAAATCAGTTTTACAAGCTGTCTTCAAACGATGAGACTTGTTTAACAGTATACATATACTTTAGTTGAATTAGCTGGCCGCGCATATACTTCGCCTTAAAAAAAATCATTTTTGCTTTTCTTCGCACATGTCCTGAAGCTGATAATGCAGATTTTATAAAAATCCAGGCTCCTGTCACTTTTTTCGCAAGCTGATAGAACAACCTGAACTTCGTGAAAGTTCAAAGCTTGATTCTAGATTATAACTGTCAAATTTCACTGCTTCAGTTTCAATAATTATAGAGCCAAAACCAATGGACACATGCGTGCTGTCTAGCTATGGTACGTAAGGCCTTCATGAGGAATGCAAAGGGAATGAAATGGAATTCAAGCGTTTAGATCCACCACTGTGATCAGATGAATAAACTCTAGCTAGTTGTGCAGCGTCTGTTTAGCTGCGGTCGACGCTATCTTCAAATTATTTCAGTTTTCTTAAACACGCTCGCAATAGAGTATATCATCATTATCTTCATTATTTTCCATCTTACTGTTAATTCCATGATGCTCGAGAAAAATACCATAATGATTTTTAAAAAAGGGCTTTAAAAGTACAATAGCTGCGATGGAAAATAAAAATGTGAAAGAAAGGAGGAAGAAGAATGAAAGAATTGTCTCAAGTAACGTTAGTCTGCTCGAGATTGGAAATACACATATTGGACTTCTACTGATAATATACTCATTATTATGTAGTTGAATACTTTATGAGCTCTGCAAACGGTTTAACATCATTTGGCCCTTATTTCAGAGAAACCTAACATACTATTTAGTTCACACTCGTTGACCCATATCGCAGTGCTTCCAGTTTTGTTTTAATCAGTCCAAATAAACGAAAGCCCACATACAAACTGATTGCAGAATGACGCCAAAGGCCCATTTGATCAAACCGTCTAAATGTGGGCATCGTTTCATTTCGAACGCATCCGTGAATCGCATTGCGTTCTGAGTGCTACACAATCATTTTTCAGATGTCTACCCCGAGGGGGGGGGGGGAGGAGGGAAATGGACTCGAATTCGACGTGTGGTCTATTTCGGTTGGAAGATACTATCAAAATGAAGCGGTATTTATAAAGTGTGCGCATGCATGCATCATCAGTGAGCATGGTTCAACATTCGAGCAAATGCAAGCTACAGAAGGGTTGCACTCCGATCTCTAATTGCTTTTATTTCAGTAAAAAATTTAATGAAGCATTTAGGCGATGTTTGTTGGGTGGTACAAATGAGCAAAAGAAAAACTGAATGAACAAAATGAGGGGTTTGATGTGTTGTAGTCCGCAAAAGTGCCATACGAAATATTGCATTCGTTCCACTCGATTTGCACATGCTATAAACCAACCGGCTGGTTGTTGCTGATGTTTCACGTTTGGTTGGCACAGCATGCATTTTTCATCAACAAAGAAGTAAGATAAGGGCAAAAAGGTTTTAATAAATAGACTGGCAACTGACTGAATAGACATTCTAATCGTCTAAAAGTTACCAGTAAAAAACACAGGGAATATTTGAAAGATGCAAAGGATAACAAAATTTAATTTTAGCGAACAATAAAACAATATGAATTCGTATTACACCCGAAAAATTTAAGAGCGATCTTAAGAAAAAGTTTTTTTTTTTTTTAAACTTTTGAAGATAATTGCTGTTCTCGGAGCAGTCGCTATAACCTTTTCAATTTCTTTCTTCTTCCACTCTCTCTCCCTTCCTCCCCGTTCCCATTCCGATGAAGCTGCTAATAAAGAAAGCAGTGAATCCGGTCTTTCGTTTACCGATTGCTTCGTATTGCAGCATCGAATCAAATAACTTATTGGTTAAAAGAAATAATTTTTAAAAGAAATAATTTCATTAGCGTCTCATAAATAGCTCTCTTCTACCCAGTCTGAGCCGATTGCACTTCATGCGTTTCGATCTTCACTTCTCAAAGGCGTTAATTTTTTTTCACCAAACTGACCAAAATAGTCTACATTTGAAGTAATTATCATTTAAACAGATTGCGCATGCTGATAAGACATGATATATCTGTGAATTTGATACTTTTTATACTTTTTTCTTCCTTTTGCCATGTTACCTTTATCGGGTTGAAGGGCGCACTTCCTGTAAATGATCCACGTATTAGGAGGAATGTAAGCAAAAAAACTCCATTTTCTAGGGTCTTGATCGAAAAAATTAGATTCTTGAAAAAATTTAAAAAATAAATAAAAAATCGAAAACAAAAAAAATTTGTGTTCCAGCTTGCTTCGGCGAAGAAATATTGAGGCATTCTGACCATTACTCGGAAAGGCTATACTGAATAAGGAGTTGCAAGTGCTATTACTTGATTACCATCCCCATGCAAGAAACACAGCAAGAGTAGGTTAGAACTGCTAATAGAAAAGAGCAATCGAACACGTTTTTATGCGTGGCACTTTATTAGCAAAAAGCTGGTTAGCTGATCAATTGAAGCTTAATAAAAAATTCCGCAGTGAATTTCTCAGATTCTGCAGGTTCGCATCACAAAAAAAAACCGATATTTCATCAATATCACTTAAGGCCCATTTTTACTACAATTTTCTCACCTCCACAAAAGATTATACAAGTACTGTCCCTATATCTCTGTGTTCTCTTCTGCTGTTACTACTATTTTGTACTACAGTATAGCAGAAATAGTCGAAAAATCGTTAAGAATTTTTGGTAAAGGTATAGAAATACTTCAAATGTATCGCTGTTTTTGCTGGGATTTCATTTTTTTTTTTAAATGAATGCAATGCTTTCATTTTATGTTTAAATTTTCACGTGGAACTTTTTCATGTTTCTCTATTGTGCATTTATATTGAAAGAGCTCATTACTAATCTATGGATATGGAGAGAAAGAACTGATAACAAAAATAAATCGTTTCAGGATTATTCGAACCAATCAAATGATCTGCCGAAGGGACTATGACGCCAATTGAAAACCCTTAACCAATCAAACACTACAAGGTATACAAACGTATAAAAACTAACTGCCGTTCGTTATTATGGTATGACATGAGACTAATAAATAAATATTACTGTACTAAAACTTAGATTAGCTAATAAATTTTATAGCTTAATAGAGTTGTAGCTTAAAGCTTAAAGCTTAAGCTTAAAAGCTTATAGCTTATAGCTTAAAAAGCTATCGTAATTAATCTTTAAACAAGGAAAAGACTATTTGCTGATCATCGCTTCGCATTCTTATGAAATATTTTTTTTTTAAAAGAACATTTCATCGAATATTTTCTCCTAATTCTATAGTCATAAAGATTTTTCACATTGAAAAATGAACTTTTTTTTTTAAAAAATCTAAAAAATGAACGTTTTTTCAAAAAAAGAAATCGTTTCTGTTCTATGAGAACGAAAATCCCAAACTATGTAGCCAAGATTGAACCTATCAAATGAAACATTATATATAAGAATGAAAATGATGAGGAAATGATTCTTATGAGTTTCACTTATCGCCGTGTACGAAAAAGTACCAGTGGTTCGAAGTCGACAAATTATAGTTTTTTAAATACTTTTTAAATAGTTTTTTTTGTAGTTTGAAGAGTATGGTTCAACAAAAAGCAGTACCAGTGACAAAACACGTTTGGTTGATTGACCAATAACTGCACACAAAACATCAATTGCATTGCAATATATTATTCTGTAAGCAAACCGTCTACAATCATTCAGTTCTGGCGAACCGTGAACTTAGCAAGATTTCATTCTTTACGATCACGGAATGCACTCTCCAAAATGATTCAAAAAAACTGCGGACCATCAATGTATGGCATCCAACCTCTAAGATAATCGTTTCTTTTTCTGCAGTGTCTTCCCTACTTGAAAATTTCAGAAAATTTTTCCAGGTTTTTCAGATGACCTCAAATTTGATGTCAGCACAAAAAAATTTCCATCTACTGGCAATACTTCACTTCGAAACAACATATCCTTTTTTTATAGCTAATGAGTGCATGAAAAGGAATGAAATTTCCCTTTGTTCGTATTCTTTTGCGAACGTTGCTAAGTATCCTCAACCAAAACTACATGTACATTGTCAATGAATTCAAAAGGCCATTCTCTGAGGTAGACAACGCTTTTGCAGTTCTTTTCTATAACTAATTGGCAGTTTAAGGCGATCGCATATTGCCAAATTAGTGTTCACACTGACGTGAAATCCTTAAATATCTACACTACGGTAGAAGGCATTAATGTGTATAGCCGTGTATCATAAGAAGGTTGAATCGATTAGTCATCAGTGTGCGGTATAGTAATCCGAATATTTATGGATCTCACGTTGATATGAGCGACAGTTTGTAAAGTTGTACATTGTAGTGCACAAGGTAATGATGCAACGCAAACATATACTCTTTGTGCTGTAATGACGGCACTATTCTCTGATTGCGTTAGCATATAAGCATAACAACGAAACGAATTGGGATTACTGTTTTTGAATAGCGCATACCCTCATAAATAAAGTGATGGGTTGTTCGATTGCTTGATTCATTCCATTTAATCATATCAGTTCACATATAAACGGCTCACGCTAGTGACATTCCTTTCATGAATTATGTCATTTCACAAAACGCCTAAACCACCAAAATAATGCCCTTAATTTAGTGGATATCGACTTGAAGCTAGGATAGATAGGCTTCACAAAACAACAATTTTGGTACTTCCTCAGATTTTATTCATTTGTGTCATGGGTGTATTCTAAGAAACGTTACAGCAGGCTATAGCAATAAATTTATTAAATTATTATGAATCGAATAGAGATAAGGTTTTACCGTTACTCACTTAGAACTTTAAGCGTTAGTTACTTTATTTGAACTTTGCCCGTTGCTTTCGGTTTGAAAAAATGACACTTTGAGCATTTACCAAACGTTAGCTTTCACAAGAAATATCTTATTTCAACCACTTTTACTTCCGCGTCCCAGTGTAACAGCATATCTCAGTGCGTTAAAAATAGTTTGCAAAGAAATGCGTTAAAAATAGTTTGCAAAGAAATGCGTTAAAAATAGTTTGCAAAGAAATGCGTTAAAAATAGTTTGCAAAGAAATGCGTTAAAAATAGTTTGCAAAGAAATGCGTTAAAAATAGTTTGCAAAGAAATGCGTTAAAAATAGTTTGCAAAGAAATGCGTTAAAAATAGTTTGCAAAGAAATGCGTTAAAAATAGTTTGCAAAGAAATGCGTTAAAAATAGTTTGCAAAGAAATGCGTTAAAAATAGTTTGCAAAGAAATGCGTTAAAAATAGTTTGCAAAGAAATGCGTTAAAAATAGTTTGCAAAGAAATGCGTTAAAAATAGTTTGCAAAGAAATGCGTTAAAAATAGTTTGCAAAGAAATGCGTTAAAAATAGTTTGCAAAGAAATGCGTTAAAAATAGTTTGCAAAGAAATGCGTTAAAAATAGTTTGCAAAGAAATGCGTTAAAAATAGTTTGCAAAGAAATGCGTTAAAAATAGTTTGCAAAGAAATGCGTTAAAAATAGTTTGCAAAGAAATGCGTTAAAAATAGTTTGCAAAGAAATGCGTTAAAAATAGTTTGCAAAGAAATGCGTTAAAAATAGTTTGCAAAGAAATGCGTTAAAAATAGTTTGCAAAGAAATGCGTTAAAAATAGTTTGCAAAGAAATGCGTTAAAAATAGTTTGCAAAGAAATGCGTTAAAAATAGTTTGCAAAGAAATGCGTTAAAAATAGTTTGCAAAGAAATGCGTTAAAAATAGTTTGCAAAGAAATGCGTTAAAAATAGTTTGCAAAGAAATGCGTTAAAAATAGTTTGCAAAGAAATGCGTTAAAAATAGTTTGCAAAGAAATGCGTTAAAAATAGTTTGCAAAGAAATGCGTTAAAAATAGTTTGCAAAGAAATGCGTTAAAAATAGTTTGCAAAGAAATGCGTTAAAAATAGTTTGCAAAGAAGACACAAAGACGGACAGAGAAAATTACCTATTTCTTCCTGTAGAGTGCAGCGGAAGTTTTTATTGAGACCACTTTTGAATATTATATGCTTTTTCAAATCCCTCAGCTCAACTTTTTCGAAACGGTACTAATTTACTTTTGGTAATCGAAACACTCTTTAAAGACAAGCTTCAAAAAAGTTTGCTAGAGTAAAGCCGATTTCTGGATATTTCATTGCAGCGCTTTTTAATTAATGAACTTTGACAGCTCCTTTCTATCCTTTACGCGCAATTGTTTTATGGATAACGAATGGCTTATAAAGGCATCATGGAATTGAAGCTAAATGTTCATGGACGAAATGCTAATTGATCAAGAAAGAATTTTACTTCAAAACGGAATTCCATTAGTAACTGTAAAACTCTACTCGCAGTGATGAGGTTTCAGCGAAAGGAGCTCAGACTTCTGACAAAATCATTAACTTTAATATTATGAGCTTTCTATCTAGTCAGTCCCACCGAAGGTGCCGCAACTCATCGGATTCACTCCCCCTCCCTC
Organism: Toxocara canis; assembly: GCA_000803305.1. NCBI lineage: Eukaryota > Metazoa > Nematoda > Chromadorea > Rhabditida > Toxocaridae > Toxocara > Toxocara canis. Next base: position 111,264 of record JPKZ01001187.1, on the reverse strand, counting down.
TCCTCCTCCCTCTTTCACCGTTACTTATTCATTGCGCGAAGCCACATGTAAGTACCAGACGCCATGTAGCATTAGCTAGAGGTGTATCGAAGTTTTGCCTTCTTTACATCCTCGAATGCGTAAAATGTGTATATCTATGCATTCCGCCTCATCGATTTAGATTACGCAAGAGCTAGAAGTATAGCTAGCAAATCTTTTTTTTTTCAAGTCATGGTAGAAAATAAGTAAAGTTTTGATATCGCCGACAAATTTGGGCGTAGTTCAAGGCGAATCAGCGTAACTTGAGCAAATGCAGACAAATGAGTGCCAATCTACTTGTGCGTCCGGTTTATCTTTAATGCGGCCGTGTTGAACAGCCCTTTTTTTTTTTAATTTTGATGCGATCTTTGACGTCTGTCTATTTAGCGTTCTGTTTGAATGCCCTTTCATTGGTGCTCCAAGAAGCGAGAAAAAAAAGCTCTGACTTTCGATCCCTTCTGTTTGACACAAGCGTAGAGCGAACAAAAATACAAAACGACGTTTAGGCCCGCTCCTTTCGTCTTAGCAATCACATCTTATCTACTCGCCAAGAAAGTTGTCTTCGTTTATTGGTGAAGCAAACAGATGCTAATGATCATCATCTATCTGCTGAATAGTATAATTTTCACTTTTAAAACAAATCGAAATATACGACACTTCAACCCATTGGATCAACTGGCTGCATAATACATTTCAAAAGATTGTAGAAAAGGCTCTTAATTTTTTTTTTTTACTAATTCGACCGCTCCTTAACATTTACTCTTAAGAGTTCATTGTTTTTCATACAATTGCTAGAGAATGATACGAAAGCGTTCGCATGATCTATGCATTTTTTTTTGTATCGTTTATGCTGTACTTCGACAGTCGTACATTCAGCTTTTGGAACTTTCATCTTCTGAAGGTTATTACAATCATACGGCTGGTTGATCCAACATTACTAAGTAATATCCATTTTTCGACACGTTTTAGTGTTTATGGCTTCTTCAAAAAAAAACACTGAATGAAATTAAAAAAACAGTTGGAGAGCTGATTCTAAGGTGTACGCCAATACCAAATAATTTCTTGACTCATGCTTCAATGGCTCGCAGAAACGATGCCGAATTTTCATCTATAATTTTGTCAATACGCATAAAGCTTACCCGATTCTCGTAAAAACCTAACTAATTATATTTTACGTTTCAAACAATTGACATTTTCCAGAGAGAAAATTTCCAATAACATTCGTTCATTCTTCACATTACGTTAAACGACGTTCACGTTAACTAATAGCAATTAAAGCACTTACTACTATGGCACTACTATCAACTATGACTTAAGCATAGTTGATAGTAGTGCCATAGTACTTACTACTATCAACTCCTATGACTTACGCACTTACTACTATCAACCCGTTGCTTATATCGTTTGAACTATGAAAAGTAAAATTGTTTGCAAATTTTGTATGCAAATGTGCATAAATTTCGAGTGAGTTTTTTTATTGCAGAAAAAAACATGACATTCAATATGATTATCATATCATTTAGATATGGCCAATGCGAGGATGCTAGATGTATGTCATAAGACTATTGCTGCACTGTAGTAAACATTTTAGCTTAATCATTTTTTTTGGTTTGGTGCGAATCGATAACGGCGCACAAGCGTAACACGTGAATTGCTCACTGCTTGCAAAACTAACAACCAAACATTGTTATATACTCTAAATATACATGCTTTTAATTTGTGCATTGCAATTTGCAGCTTGCACATTGCAAGTTGTAGTTTGTATGTTGTAGTTTGTAGTTTATTCGTTGTAGTAATAATACAAAAAATTACGTATCCGTATATATTGATGATCGTTGGTGTATAGTTTAGAAACAACGAGCATTTCACGCGTTACATTTGTGCGCCGTTAAATATTGTGCAATGATTAATAACTACTGTTCTGCGTTTTTCGCAAAACAGATCTCCTGCATACCTGAATTCTTTCATGCGTCCGCTTATGAATAGCACTGCTGATCATCCCGTCCAAAAACTGTTCCCTTTCTGTTCCAAGTAAATGAGGTACATGCTAACGAAATGTCATCTGTTCCAAGTGGGAGTGCCATCATGTAGCTGGTTTCGTTAATTGTTCGCAACCAGTAAACATTTAAATTTTGTTCAACGAGACCGCAAATCTTCTGAGAAAGTTTCATGCTTCAACAACTCAGTCAGCAAAGTATGCAATCCGACCGCTTGAAAATGCATGCGTTTTCCTCATTCTAAGGGTATTTATCTCCTCCTCGGTCGATGATTTATTAAGAGGCGACCGTCGGGTGTATTTATTCTAGGAGGCGACTTTCGGTTATACTGATTGTTTCACTTATACTGACTGTGGGTTTTAATGTAGTGGACAAACATACAGATATATATATATATGTATATATATATATATATATATATAATATATACATACTACAAATCGCAAATTGTCAGAACACATAAAAAACGACCAGTGAGCAAATTTAAGCAGGGAGTAAACAGAAATATGTGAAAATGTGCAGCTACAATATATGGCTGTTTGATACAGAAAATTCACGAGATGAGGTTTAGGAGAAGCGATCGCTTCGGTGATTATGCAAAGTTTCTGATGCACTGCACGAGGTTCAGTTAGCAGCAATTGAAAGAATTCATTTTGCGGATTCAGAACTTAGCAAAGGAAACAAATTTAAAGATCACTTCTTTAAACGTTTTCTGAAGATTTCGAAAAGTTCGATGTAATCGCATACTTGAGGCAAAAACCGGATCGACATCGTTTCCCCATCCCTTCCGCTTGCCTTTCTTTGTTTCCGCAGACATCACTTGGTAGATCCACATCTCCTCTAAACTCAATTCTCACTCTTTTCCAATTTCTGGGGAGATCATTTCCAACGCTGGCAATCTCCTTCCCATACCCTCCCTCGTGCTGTCACCATTCTTCAGTTTCTACGGGCGTTTTTCCTAACCTTACCCACTCCCTTCCCATCCACGCCTCGGCCCTCTGCGGTTTCTATGGGCATCAGTTAGAATATGGGAAGTGAACTGGGCAAGCGAAAGGCACATTTTCAACGTTGTTTGCTAATCGGGTTGTGCAAAAAGTTGAACAATGAGCGCTAAGTTATTGGATCGTCTTAATTTTCTAACATGCACCACTATAATTCATTCCAATGATCTATTCGAAAATAATTTGATATATCCGCATTACTTTCTTTACTAATTATATGCAATTCTTCCATGTATATATTTGCAATTCATCTAAAGGTGTGCTCGTTTAACCGCATTTTATGTCGGTATCGTTTATCATTCATTGTCTTGATCGATCGTATTGTTTGAAATTTTTCATTTGCAACGAATGCATTCGGGAAACGTAATTGATTTGAGTAGCGCATAAAAAGAAGCAAGCTGTTAAGAGAAGCGAATAAGAAGTTTTAGCAGTCGAAAGCTTTCTTTTTTTCTTTGCATCTCAAGAAAGCATTGCTAAGAAGGTGTTTATTGTTTGTACGAATTCAATCGTAATTCATTTTCCGATTTTTGCCGTAAAATATTTCGAAATTAATTTCTTGCTGAATGATCTCTAATAGACATAAATGAAAAAGCAATGATATAGCGAAGATCTCTAATAGATGATATCTAATAGACATAAATAATAGACATAAATACAACTTAAAGCACTTATAAAATACTTTTTAAATCAACAATCATATAGTCAGTAAACGAAAGGAATAATTCGCATCCGATTCGCTCGTTTAATTCACAATTCCCGTTGGGTTTTCGCGGTTTGATATTGTGAAAAAAAATTTTAATTGTAGTTTTTAACGATTGAAGAAGACCACTGACGAAATGTGCAAAGCAAAATGCCAAGTTTGTTTGCGATTACACAATTACTATTTTTTTTTCAAAAATTCGATGTGCTATTGCTTGACTCTCCTCAGCAAGCCTCTGATCCATTCGTCCAGACCGCCATCTATTCAACCTAAGTGCTGATCCAGCTATCCAGACCGCCATCTATTCAACCTAAGTGCTGGTCCAGCTATCCAGACCGCCATCTATTCAACCTAAGTGCTGATCCAGCTATCCAGACCGCCATCTATTCAACCTAAGCGCTGATCCAGCTATCCAAACCGCCATTTATTCAACCTAAGCGCTGATCCAGCTATCCAGACCGCCATCTATTCAACACATATCTACCTTCGTACGGATAAAGGACGAAGAAAAGCAACCAACAGTTCATTAGTCAAAGAAACCTCATGATGAGTGAAATCCCCTCACGCTGCAAAATCCACAGAAACTTTGCAACTTAAGTCATCTACATAAAGTGGTAATTATAGCGCTATCTGCGTATAAGCAACACGATAGAGGATGGCTCTGATGGAATGATTTTGAATGGCCTAAGGGTGATTTTGCAGCCCTTTTATAGTCTCAAAACTTGCAATGATATTACGAAACTCTAATGGCAATTAAAGGATGGTAGGGAATTTTAATTAGCTAAATGCTTTGCTATCGAAAAGTGTTACGGATTATCGTGATTAAGAAAGCACTGTCCCCATTAGTTAGGAATAGAATTCCGTTCGAGCAGGTCAATCTAGACATGACAAATGACGGTTCCACTTTGGAGAATACTTAGAAAAGTGTTTCAAGGAGCATTCTCTAATGAAAATTTTAATCTGTGTAAAAGCTTACAAAAGTCGCCTTAAAACCATTCATACCCTCAAGACCTACAATGCACTTATGCGCATTGTGGAAGTGCTTCGCAGATTGCCGCTGTGATTTGGTAATGAATTAAAGCTCTTCACATGCACAGAGATAGCTGTTCGCAAAAGTTCATTCTCAAAGGCTTTCATGAACAGAACGCGATTGAAACAGCAATAAGCTTTAAAAAGCCGATCTTCGACCGTTGATCTTTAGAACATATAGCGGTATACTTAAAGAAGCCCTCATAGGTAATATATCACATTACAGCTAATCGGCTCTATTCACTGTAATACAAAGCCAATCGTTCCCGGGGAAATTGTGTAGGTAAACTAGAATAGTACACGAACACAAACACTTATAAAAACTTATACATCTAACTGCGCTAGGCATTTGTAAAAACTATAGGTCGGAAAAGTTTGTGGAACTGTGATGTTCTGGTTTGGGGAACATCATTCTTGATAAATAACAATTCTCTCGATTTTTCCATCTCTTGCCCATCTTTATCTCCGTCTCCCTTCAGGTTGCTCGCTCCCCCTCCCCACACCCAACATATCGATACGCCAGGTGGGCTAACAGAATTATTCAAAAAAGCCAAATGATTAATAGGCCCTCATGCGATGTTTGATATACCATGTTGTTTTAAGGGTTTGGCAAGGTTAGCTCTCTCGTAGGAAGAAGTGCTTGTAAAGCATCTTCTGTGAATTTCAATAAGTCGTAAAGTATTGTAACAAAGACTTACGAAACTAAGTAATTTGGGACAGACTATGGTAAACCATAAGATGTCCATGCCAAAATTAGGAATGCTGAGGAATTCACCAAGGCAACTTTCAAACAATATATCAAAAAAAGGAGATTTGAGTAATCGAAAAGCTTTAGTCATCGCGTTCCTTGGACAAGAATGAATAAAGTGTTTACGTAATGGCGATTCGAGCGCGTTGGCAATGCTCGATTATTTCGAAAGCGGAAGGTGTCGTTCTCGAGCCTAACGGCGTTTTGGCTGGCCATTGCAGATAATTATTACTGAATTGGAACCTGATTGAAATGCACTCTATTGTATGACGTAAGTGAGAAGATAATTGGAATTGAACAAAGCAAACGTTATCGTGTATCATTACGAATGCTATAATTGTAATGCACCTATTCGATAACAAGCTAGCAACACTTACCTCAAGCATATTTTCAAAGTAATAAGAATAAGAGATGATTTTTTTTCTTTTGCTTTTCTACGCTTCCGTTATATGTTGCTCGATCATACTTCTTCACAAATAAACTCTTCTCCAACTACATATAGATTTCGGTGATGCTATTGTGTAACGTGGAAATGGTAGGCTCTTACGTCCAAATGTGGTAGAAAGCGGCACGTGAAGTCACCGTGGAATGGCACGTTTCAACTGCTTCATGAACACGTGCATTACTTTTCATACGATCACCGTTCCTATGAGTAATGCTTACACACTTGCGAAAAAAAAGAACGTTAGAAAAAAGCAAACAATAGCCGGTTGACATCGAACGCAGGAAACGGTCGATCCTTCTGCTTACATTTTACCAGCTTAACTAACGTCAATTTGGTTAGCTTCGCGCAACATGACCGAATTCATATCTGCCATAGATGATACTCATCATCCAGCAAGCTTCACTTTTCAGCCGACACTGCAATTGGCCGGCTGACAAGTTCAGCTTGCTGCATGACGAGTACCTTGCTGGGTGACGGGTACAGTACGACGAGTATATCTTTGTGCAGTGCCGGCTGAAAAGTGGAGCTTGCTGAATGACGAGTACCGTCTATGGCAAGTATGAATTCGGCACTGTCAAATGTTTCGATCTTTAAAATTTAGCTGCAAGAGGCTACACGACATTTTAGCTGCATTAAGCAGTTGTCCTGCCGGACTCCACGATGCACAATGTCGTTTCCCAGTCACAAGTTTTGGCTCAGTCCTCCACCTATACTAACCTTACAGTATACCCCCAGACGATTCGAATTGATAAATCACTAAATAAAGCTGGCTAATTCAACAATGGAATGCATATGCCTAAACCGAGATTTTTTTTTTTTCGAATTTAAATCTGTGTATGAGATTTCAACTTTGCGGAATGATATACACTAATTTTTTTGAAAATTTAAAAAAAAGCTTCAGGCACAATATCGTACAATATCGTCGATTCAGCTCGAATCAACTCAACTTCACGTCTAAAGTAGTTGCGACGCAATATGCAATGCATGTTGCAAATAATGCCGAAATGCTCAACGAATGATTGCAACGTGGGTTGTCGAACAAAATTGTTGATGTTTGCTTTACAGCGTTGCAGCAAAGAAATCAAACATAAAAGTGTTCGTCTAGACTGGACGACTAGCGCACAATTGTGTGTTTTTTGCAATTTTGCATGCAAAAAAAAACAACCAAATTCGGCGAACGAATATCATCGCGAGACAACTTACTTGCAAGCCGCAATAAAACGATTAGAATCCGTAAACACTTCAACATATGCATCACGTCAAATAGTCAAGGTAACCTAGAGACAAAGCCAATATACTTTAGAGTCATTTCCCGAAATTATCACAACCTTATCACTGTAAGCTTTATAGTCAAACAACTTGAATCAAATGAACGAACAACGGCTGATTAAATTTCGCTGTTGGCTAGCTCCGTACTTAGATTTGCCCATGATATCAGCACAACATAAGCTCGCACCCATCTGAAAACAGTGCTGCAAAACGATTTCAGGTGGTACATAACAATGGAGTAATGGGGCTTCAGTGGTGTGTGTCATTCTATTAAATGGTTGCCTGACCCTCAGTTCAGAACGCTTTTCAAATGCCCTATAACCTCGAAGACAGTTCCCTCCCTCTTCACAGATTCAGTCCTCTCTTCCTGAGACCCTACTTTACACATACTTGTGCTCCTCCCTCTTCGAATAAAATTTCGTCTCATTAGTCCACTTTGCATAAAACACTCCGTGTACATTCCCCTTTAGTTCACGCCGCTTCGGATTTAGTCTCTTCGTGCAAAAACCAATGGAAGAAACATGCCAGGAAAATACGCCCACCAAGTAACATATAGTAAAACGTCGCTTTATGATTATTATAAATAGATGCAATGAATAAAAACATATAGACAATAAACTCTCGACGATACTAAAGTAGTGATTAGCACACCGATTGTACGGTTCTTTCATTTTCATGACGTTCATTGATTTCAACTCTAATCTTGTACCAAATTTCTTTCACTTTCTATGCAACGATTCAAAAGAAAATTAAGCAACAAATTAGAAAAAGAAATCTGAAGACAGTAAAATTCTATCATGCTATATGAAACAAATGAAAAAAATACTTTTTGCGAAGTCAATGCAGAAAAATAATATTATGTTTCGGAAATGCGATGATATTATTGACAACATGATCACTGAAAAAACGATCACAAATACGCATGCATACCTCTCGTGGTTCGACATCGTTTCCTGATCTCGCATTTCAAAGCATATAATGAACAAGATATTTGACGAGCATAACATTCCAAGCCAAAAGCGAAAGTTCTATACTTATTATGGCCCAAATACTTTGCAAAACATACAGGTAACGAACTGTGGCATAAAACCATCGCCATAAAAAATTACACAGTGAGGTGAACGTTCTCATTTATTACAAATTTTCTCAAAACTTTCGATTACAACGAATTCGCCTTCGGGTTAAAATGCCGAGTGCCTATAAGAAACGTTGAGGCAAACCTTTGACATCTCAACAATAAATTAAGTCGTTATTGATTACCCATAAAGTATTTCAATCATAACTTTTGTCATGTTCATTAAAATCATAAGTGATTGTTATAAAAAATTGGAGACTGCAGACTTCATATTTAATCTATTTGTGCGCAATACACGCTTTGACAGTTTTGTATTTGCTAAGCGCATTATGGCGACAACGTACCATTGAGCGTTTATGTCTCTGCTTGCCCTTCTATCAAATAGTCTCAGTTCTGGAATTATCAAGTTTGCCGGGATAATCGTCTCATACAGCGATCACTTCTATGTCGATTCGTCCAGCCCGGAAAGTTATAAGCCCTAAAGTTACTGAAAATTTGCATGCGTTTTGCAAAACGAGCCACCTGCACCTTCTACTGACGGATTTGCAAAAACAAACAAACAAACAAACAAACAAACAAATAAACTCTTTAGTAGAAGATTTCATAAGAATTCGGAGGCTCCCTTAATTCCAATTGGGTTTACTTCGTTTAACGTTTTTCGATTCGATTGTCGATGTGCAATAAACGGTTGAGGTATTCGTGTAGCTTTTCCAGCACTAAAACATTTTATTAACCTTAGAACTGGGACAAAGGCCATATGTTCCAGTTGCGAATTAGTTCATGTTAGTTTTATTTGTCGTGTTCATTTTTGCCTAACTATCGTTTTAAAGGCCCATGACTATTTTGCTTGCGATGCACATGAATTCCTTTCGTGCATTTCAGATGCATATTTCGTGAATTTCTATATTTTAGAGTTAACTACGGTTGGTGCACATTCAACGTTTCTAGTTCAGCTGCAAATACCTATACCATTTGCAGTCGCACTGAGAATCCGATCACTCCGATTAGCGATGTAAGCCATTGCAAGAAAATGTTTGAATTTGTACTTTTTGTTTTCACCAGTTGCGTTTTGCTTGTCTAAGGTGTGCTAGTAGCGAAGCAACCCTACAAACTATAATGTTAGCATTCGCTTCAAAAACAACGCTATACGCTTCAATGCAATCCACTCTACATTATCGAGGTTTTCGCAGATTTTTGGTGAGCAAAATGTGATGCTGTTGAGTTGAGAGTGGAATATATATATATATATATATATATATATATTGGTCAGAATAATCAGACATAGACAAAACAAAATGTGGAGCAAATATATGCGCTAGATAGTATGTAAGCGATTCGTGTTAAATCGAATACAATACCTCAGACATTGTCTGACTACATCCAACATGTCGGGACTAAAAAATGCGTTTTTTTTCCAAAGATTTTTCTTTTTTAAAATTTTTTTCCAAAGCATCCAAATAATTGTTTTCGAAATGCGCGGATGATTCACGAATAAAGAGCGAAAAGTTTGCGAAAAATCAAGAGGAACGCTTGTTTTTATTGTGTGAACGCTGTTTCTGTGATTATGTGAGTGAAAAACTGAATATTCGTCAAGATTTGATGTGCCATAGGTGGGTGAGATTGGTTTAATTGTTGAGAATTTTGCCGGATGCTTTATGTTCACGAACTTTTTCTCGTTGTTCGTTGTTAAGGAAGACAACACCCTTTGCATTATTTTCCATCCAAAACAATGCATTAGCTAAGCTCGATAGATATCAGCGCTGAATCTGTGGCGAACGCCATCACTAAATTGTGCTGCAAAACCTCCCTAATACCAGATGGTGTCTTTGTTACTTCATTCGGCAACAACAACTTCTGTCCGTCTAAGTATGGTCTTTCAAAGAAGCATCTTTTGCTATGCACTTCCTTCTTTTTGGAAAAGAGTCATTATCACTGCCTAACTAACAAAGCCTCCATTTGCTTCAGTTGAAACTTATCATCTGATAAGCTTAGCATCATCATTATCCATAATTATAGAAATCATTGTGAAGGGTTTTATGCCGCTCTAGTATATGGCTTCTTCACTAAATAACCCCATATAACATCGTTTGTTGAACGATCGATGTACACTGCCACAAATGACTTCATGTGTAAGTGATTTAGTATAAATAATTCTGAAAAGTCAAAGCTGACATAGTATACGTCGACCGTGCGAAGCTTACTGATGCTGTGTGTCGAAGGAAACTTTAGCAAAAATTAAAAGCTTACGGGGTGTCTAGGTGTTTACTAAAATTGATAAAATATTTTCCTCTAAATCGTTCATTCAAGGTAAGCCCTTTCCGCCCAACCATGAGAACGTCAGCCGTGTTCCCCAGGCAAGCGTTCTAGCACCATTGCACTTTTGGGCCTACATATATGACATTTCGGACAATCTCTCTACTGAATATAAGCCGTTCGGCGATGAACTAAAGATCGGCCGACTTTTACATGATCCTGTTATTAATATTAATGCCCTCTTACATGATCACGATAAATTCAGTGAACGGTCAATTATAGCAATCAAGCATATCCCGTTTAAAAAATGTCCTGCATCGCATGCAAATTTTAAAAACGTGTTTCTTAAGGTTTTATGGTTCGGTTTCATTATCTGTTGATGACGGATTCCTTGACTTTAATATGAAAATCTGCCCTAATCTATATTAGAATTTGCATCGTTTAGAATTGCTTCGGAGGCCTTCAAGGCTATAAACTTCATTCTACGAGCCCTACGACACCCTGTCTCAAGCACAATCCGTGAGACCCATTTAGTGTATCGTTGGAGCATTTTACAATACTGCAAAACAAAAGTGGTCTCCTTATTTTGTTGCTGATGTGAGGATTTTTCAAAACGTTCAAAGATATTTCACTAGTTGTGACGTTTTATAAGTTATTCCTCGAATCCTTCTCAATAGACTATTAGATTCCATTTTCAATCCCGAAACCTTAGAATAACACAGGTTAGAAATTTAATTTGATTATCTGATATAAAGTAGTCAAACGGTTTTCGCTATATAACAACTGATTATTTTCTCCTTCGTTGAGGAAAACGAGCTTAAGCCCTATAGCTTACAACTGACAAGTAAAACATGTTTTAAAAAGTAACCTTTATAGTTTCCAGTAACAAATTATCGATATTTGGAATAGCCTTCCTCGAAATCTGGTCGAAACACAAAACGTTTCGACGTTTCAAATTGCCTTAATTCATTCGACTTCGGAGCTTGTGCTGAT
>JPKZ01001187.1:74850-93795 GCA_000803305.1 Toxocara canis | reverse complement strand
GAGGGGGGGCGGGGGGGGGTGGGGGGGGGAGGTGGGAAGGGGAGTTGAAACAACCCTTAACTGATGTGCTAGTTCCTGAACGTCCCAGAACCAGCTCATCAGGTTGTTTCATCTGAGACCGTTCTGAACGGATTCCAAGAAATTTTTGCGCAAAACTTCCGTTTCGGTTTTCTATTGTAAAAGGGAGGCAAATGACTTAAAAGTATCTTTTACTGAAAACATTGTGTATATCTTAATTTGAGTCCACAGGATAAGTCAGGAATTCGTGTTTTTTGCTCCCTCCTCCTTCCCCGTCTTACTGCAGTCCCTCGTCAAACTGTTCGGTGGAACATTTTAAACGTTTTTTTTTTGGTTTGCAACTTATTGCAAAAGCGCATTGTTCGGTCACTATGTCCATACTTTATTAGAGAAGTGTACATCATTTATGTTGCCTTTAGAGCGCTAGTTCTCTTTCCAACGAACGGTTCAACCATAGTGAATGAGTACCTCCTAATCTTACATGAATGAATAATTTTTCGATTGCGTTTGTTGAAGAATCCTATCCGTCTAAGAATTTTTTTAAAGTATTACTCGATTCAAAACTGCCAATGGTATTTTATAAGTTTTTAGCCAAAATTGATAGGTGTCCACGAAATTTGTAGTTGTATGATTTTTGATGTTCCTTTTGAAGGTACATTGCGCTATAAATACATGTCATTGTGAGTGAAAAACCTTAAGACGAGTGTTTTTTTTACCAGTTTTGGAGGCTTATTCGTTTCGTTGCTGTTTAATCCAAAAGTCAAAGTTACAAAGTTATTCGGATAGAAGGTGAGATACGTGCACTCAATGCATCACACAATCTGTTATCGCTTAACTCGTCATAGCAAGGTTATTTTTAATTAGGTGAATAGGAATTTTTTGCGTAGTTTTCGTTGTAGGACCTCGAATTGGTCAGTCATTTGCTAAAGACAATAAGTGGAAGTGTATGGCAGGAATCATGAACTACTCGCAAATGATGAACTTCTCCCCTTACTAAACTTCATGAACTTCAAATGCAGGACTTCATGAATTCCGCCCCCCCCAACTTTTATTCTCGCAAAAATTTCGTTGTTGTGCAACCCAGTCGGTTCAAACTGCATACAGTATTTCGTCATTAATGACTTTCGTAGGGGACGATGAAACCGTTTGAAAGGGGAGGGCGCCATAGCCGGTAGGTTATTGTATGAAATTTCATAATTCTAACTTCAGTGATTACATAGTTGAAATTGTGCAAAAGACAGACATTCACAAACATGCGATCGGGCAGGCCTGATCGGTTGCTTATTCGATGATTGCCAAGTGTGATTTGTCGAAGTGTATAATAACGAGTGCATTGTGGCGATCTATAACGCGATCGAAAACAGTAGCATCTGCGACGAGTAGAGAGTGTTAACGAAGATGGAGAGTGTTATGCGAGATAATTTATGTTTAAAACTGTTAGTGATTAAATCGCTGATACGTTCTATGCTGAATATCATTTGCATAGATGAGTTTGCTTTGAGTCTCACAGAGTCTCACACCAATACATCAAATTACCAATATTTTTTCTCGTTCATATTCCTGAAGATCGTTGATGGGGAGTGAGTGCTTCTATTAAGAAAACGCAATCATGGTTTTAAAAAATCGTGTCATCATGCTCAAAATCGTTCTCATTTTGTTGAGAAAATTTTTTTTTCCGATTGGACCACTCGTTAGTCAATACGTTTTTGTATTCCAGTATTTAATGAGATATTTTAAGTAATATTTTCGTGATTTTCCATGTGATGCCGTTTGTCACGAATTGTTTGTTACCTTCGATGTGTAGATAGATGTAAAGTGCATCGCTGCTTCGGGAAGATTCTTTATACTCAGAATTACTCGAAATGGTTAAAACTGATTCGGTATGGAAATGCATCTGCATTTTTTCAAAATTTTCAAAATATATGTATTGAAATATTCTTAGGATATTTGTATTCAGAAACAGGATATTTTCAAAATTTGAATGTGTATACTAATTCAGAATTAATTCATATATGTGAATTCGTATAATAATGTTTTTTTTTATTCGTATAATATATGATGAAGTTCAACAATATCTTGATTCAGGCAGGCACATTCATGTTAGTCGGCGTACACTTTGGGTTGCTATGTTCCATTTGTAGGGGTTAAGTGTTGAATAGGGACAAGCGCAAGAGCTCAACAGCTAAACAGATGTCGGCCAGTATCTTTTCGGCAAATTTCCTAATCTCAACAGATAATGCAGCGATTCTGAGCTACCTTTCACTTCACTAAGAACGAGGGTAAATACACAGTTTAGATTGCACGATTTCCAGCCGTTGGCGTGAATGACCACAGCAAAGGCAACTTTTTGTTGACATGATTGCATTGTGTAGTGGTATGTATATGTGTATGTATGCGTATGCGTATGTGTATGTGTTGAATGTAGCTGAGGTGTTAAAATACTTTCACCGGTGTCTGCCTGTCGGCATGTCTGAGATCTTTCAGACAATTTATAATGCATATGTTTTGTGTAATACGAGATGAAGTTGGGGATAAAACCATTTCGCTTACATCGAGATAGAAAACGTAGCCTCTGATGAGTATATGCGATATGTTGATTAACAGCCAAAAGATGTAATACGTCGTGAAAAGAAGTCTGATCCAAACGGAAGAATTGTATATATTTAAGAAACTGTTGTTTCGTAGACGCATATCCGATAAATATTCGTATAAGGTAGATTGTAGTTGAGACCGTATATAATGCGTCGAGGAGAGATGGTATAATAAGTTTATGCTGACGTTTCGGCTGCTTGAGCCATATTCATAGCACAGCAAGCTCAGACTTAGGTAATTAAACCATATGTTTTATCATATGTTTTAGTGTTGTCTATTTGTTGAGATGTCCAAAATCATTCGGACTGCACAAAAGGTACATATTTCAGTCGCGCGTCTCCATCGAAATGTTTGATGATCATTCTGGAAACATGCAAACATTCAAATATGCCAAACGTTGCGCTGATTATGACAATTTGACCAGCGGCTACGAACTTAGTAACTTAAATTAGACATTTACTCAGCTATGATTATCGTCAATCAATTTGAATACAAAATTTTAACTGAAAGCAGTGGTGAACTGGATATGTTGCAAATCGTTTCCTCGTCTTGCATCCGGGGGGGGGGGGGGGGGGGGGAGGAGTAGGAGTTTGGTCAGATGGGAGGATGTTCAGAAGTAGCAAGGTGAATAACATGATAGGACATCACGACTGATAAGACAAAATCCCTCCCTTTTTTCTCCATCTTTGCGCGATTGTTCGAGATGCAAATGTCATGGCGAGATATGCGCCTGATTTTGATGAAGAGGTAAAGTTGATTTCAGAGGACGGGATTGTGCGTTAACGGGTACAATGTTGAGGCAGCTATTGTCTAGCGGCGGTGGGGGCGGGGGAGCTGTAGTGAAGATGGAGCCCCATTATCCCTCTCAACATCCCACCGCCGCACCCCTTCAACCGCATCCCAGCGAAGTGCTCGTAAAGAACGAAGAAGGAGAAAAGAGTCTTGTAAGTCACTGTTTTTTTTTTTTCAAAACGGAGCTGCGGACAGAATCTGTTCGCATATTTGCGTGCGTTTATCGGTCAGGTAATTTTCACTGGACATTTACTAAAACTGCGATCATAAAATGTGGCGACCTGTAGCCAGCAAAAAAAAAGTAGTAGAAATTTGGATATCAATTGGTCCGGGAAAAATCGGCCTTTTGCATTTTTTGTTGGCGAAGTGATTCACTGCACGTGTGGCTTGTGTTTCGCTTAAGAAGTTACTGTGGTTTGTATAGAAAGTGTGACACACATACTGCCTACTCCTAACGACCTGTTGTTATTCTCATATTCTCATAAAAGCGGACAAAAATTCTATTATAAAAATTCGTTATAGACGAAAATGATCGGTTGCCCGCCGATTGTCTTTTTCGATCGGGTACATAATTGATATGTTTCCCACTTGACAACACAGGTCATGCATTCGGCATTGTAGGGCCATTGAGAGAATTATGCACATTGATGTGCGCAATACGCTTTGCTTAGTGAAAAAAAAACCGTTCGTATATTTGACGCTGGACAAGAGTAACTCACTGGCTCGTGTTCGAGGTGCGATTTTGAAGCTTTGATTTTATGCATTCTGAAACCTTTTTTTGGTATTTCTTTGAATAGGAATTGTCTATTTTTTCTGACTTCCTCTTCACATTTCTTACCATATGTCTTCCATTCAATTTCGGAATGTTTAATGCAGTAGATTGGCCTCCTATATAGACGATGGGGAAACTGTATTATGTGTTAAGTGGCTACCCATGCATTAAAGTTGTTTATGACGGTCCAATCCAGACGCTAATCGCCTGGCGAGCTTATGTGACCTCGCATCTTCCTCAAGATCTATGAGCCTTACTGGCTGCTAAAGTGTTGAGTCCAATCGTTTTTTTAGCGATAGATATGATACACCTTGATTACGCTTACTAAATTCATTGAGATACTGTACGGTTGAGTTGCCGAAAATTATTGCATAGGATGCAAGAGAGACGTAAATTAAGATCAAAAGTGATAGCGATGCAAGAAGCAAATTGCTAGAAGAAAAGCAAACGATCGGGGTACGCTTTTAAAAAGTTGTTGCGCGATGCCTAAATCCCTGCTGTCACATATTTGTTTCCAATTTTTCATTTAAATGATATCACTGGTCGTTTTTTGGGTTAGGTTCTCGAGGTAATTGCTACTATGTATGCCATTCTGCTGGTTTGAATGCGGCCGTTTGGAGCTCGCTATCAGAAAGTTCTTCTATTTTCACTGTATTTGAACCGTTGGTCGAAACGACCTGACATAACCGAATTACACTGGTTTACGGGTAGCTAGTTCACATCTTTAGCAATGTTAGAAGATGAAGATATTGGTCGACGATTTGTTTATTTGCAGGCTGTTTTATCGAATATGCCACCTATCGCTTACTACCCTCAACTGCCGCCCACATCTGCTATGATGGTTACGTATCCGGGAGATGAGCTCAATGGTGTGTTTCATTAGGTTATTTTTGTTATTTATTAGCTTTCCATTTGCTTTTCCCCCCTCCTTTTTCAAGCTCATTCATTCTTCCATATAGATGAGCATACCATTTCCCTCTTACCCTCTATTAGCGGATTTGTCTACAGCCTTAGCTTTAATTTGCATTGATTTTTTTGACTTGATGTTCCTTTTTCCTCGACTTTTATCCCCCCTCTTATTTCTCATTATTTTTGCCATTTGTTTTTCGAACGAGTAGTGACGTCATTTCGAATTCAGACGACCCTTCGCGGCTAGTTGCCTGCATAAAACAGAAAGTAGAATATAAATCGCGCTGCAGCTTGATTGCAGGCGCATCAAGGTTTGTTTATCACTTGTTGCTGAAATGTACTCTTCCACTGCATTATCTTCTCCATTTGGATGAAGAAGGAAAGGGGTGGGGAAGGGGGGAATGGGAGGCTGATCTAGTCAGCACTGATTGGGGTTGCAGGTAGTCATTCAATAGTGGTAACTTTCAATGATTATCTTAAGTACTGGGCGTGAATTATGCATGTGTTGTTATTCACTAGACGATATAATTCGTCCTATACGAAAGTCACATTTAGATCACATATCGGGTACCACCGAATTGTTTTCATCAACGTTTGCTATGCTGTCTGGTGACGGGACAATGTTCGGTCCTGAATGGGAATGCCGCGAGAAGCCATCTTGCGAGACTGGTGCAGCTTACAGCTTTGCCAATAATCCGGTTCGTAGTCGTTTATTCTTTTTAACTTTGAAGCCTTATACGTTGCGTTTAAGCTGTATTTATAAAATTTTCTTTTTTTTTCAAGCTGATTGTTAGTATCCTTCACCTCTTCCACAGTTTCAGTATAAATATGAGAGCCGTTTCCTTCTATGGAATCTGCTTCCTCATCTAAGCAAATAAAAGCTTCAAACTGAGTTGTGCGATTGCTTAAAATACTAATTGGCTTACAAGAAGCAGGCGATGGGCCGTGGGATCACATTTAGAGGGCGAGGAGTAGATCGAGTTCTTCTCTTCGATTGCAGACTTACATTGTCGTGTTTCTTACTATGGCACTCTTATTTATCATGGCTTCATATTATTTGTCATGATTTGTCGTAAGCTGTTGCTTTAATTCGCGAAATTTTTTCCTTTTTTAATATTTTAGTTAAGCACTTCGAAAATTGTTCCATTTCTAGGTATCTTTCCGATTTTTAAAAAAAATTTCATAAATGGGACGATTTTCTGACAAAAACAGAAAAATTGTTGTTGTGGTCAGAAATTTCTTGCAACATCTGCGAGCGGTTTTCCTGCAATTGCTTATGAAGATCGAATCATAGAAACTCACATAGATTTCCTCAATAATCGTTCGTGCGTTCCGGTATGTTTTTACAGAACATACAAAAAGTCGCTTGAACAAAGTATATATAAGCGCATCCGTTCAGTGTTTTGTCAGCTATAAGTTTCTCCTAATATCATCTTTAGTCCAGTTTCTTCATTTGTTATAAGAGATTTTCCTCAATTGTATCGTCTATTGCTTTCGTATTCAGCTTCTTGAAACCATTCTCTTTTGTTCGCATCACAGAGCTAAATTTTAGGTGCAACTGCAGGACGTGAATCAACTTTATGGAAATCAACAGTTTCACGTTGCTCAGCCGGCTTTCTCCCAAGTGGAGAGGTTTGCTTTTCCGCTTTCACAGGCCCCGTATTTTGCCGCAACAGATTACGTTCTATTGTTGATAACGATGTGATAAAGTGGAGTAAGAGCTAAACCGATTCATCTGCATAAATAATAAGTCGTTATCAGTTCCTGGACAGATTCCGAATTATTGTCCTCGTAAATGTATAAAGAAATAAAAATGTCGAGGAAATTCGTGGATTTGGTAATCGTTTGAAGACATTTTAAATGTGCCAGGAGCACCTCAGACTTCTGGTTAACGCAAGCGGACAACCAACTTCAAAGTTTTGTTTTGTTGGCCAAATTTGAATTTTAAATAAAATTAATACTAGATTTCTAAGCTAAATGTTTGCAAATGAAATCATTCGTTCAAGTTTTGACGGATATAATTTCCTCAATTGAGTTTGATGTGCTGTTATTTCTTGCATCTTGGTCTCACTCTTTATCGTTAAGGCGATATTGCCCATCCATCGTGAGTAAACGTATGATTGAGAATGACATTGGGCATGGTTCAGTTTTTATCCGTCAGCCTTTACGTATATAGCAGCTTTCAGAAGAGTAATTTTGGGTTTGAGGTTGTGTCCACAGGTTGGTTGCGGAAATTAGTTTCTTAGTGGGCACCGCCGTAGTGGGTCAGATAAAACACAACCAGCGTGAAATGTTGTTGCATTGTATAAGGTCTGCATTACGGCAGCCCTGCTAATTTAAACCGTTGAACTAGGTAGTCCTCAATCTAAGGTCACCCTCCCCCTCCCCCTCCCCCCTCTCCCTACCCCTTCGGTCTTCTACAGTTTCTTTAAACGTAATTTCTATTGCCCTGATCACCTCCATTTCCTCATTTTATTCTCCTGCTTAGATCATGCCCTTTTTTCTCTGATAAAGAAAGATATTGCAACGTTTGGAACGTGAATTTGTCTTTTTTCAACATTAGGGTTACTTTATTGTAGCTTTGGTGGCACATATACGAATGGAATGCCAGGGTCAATGAGCGATGGGGCACATTTGCAACCAACACAGAATGTGCATTATGGGCAGCAGCAGAACGCTAATGAAGAGAAGCCGAGAAAGAGGGAAAGGCATAACCGTTCTACGCAGGCGCACTGCATTTCGTTCAGGGAAGTTGCCGAAATACCCCTTTCATCAAGTAATTATCACTTTTCTATTTTGTGTTTCGATTTCGATTATGAAAGGGAGGAAGGAGAGAGCAATTCATAACGCTTCCGTAAAATGAACTCTTCGTAAAAGTGGTCAGTCAAAGCTAAGTGACATAAAACATGCAGTAGAAAAAGATCGCAGCTTATTAGGCACCAATATTCGTCAGAAAAGTCAGAAAGTTTCTGTGTTCACCACGTATGTGATGTAAATACTGTTTTGGCTTTGGTTATTCCAACTCTTTTCGGTCTCAGTTTCAACTTCGTTAAAGGCGTTCCTTTTGCATCCCTCCTCCTCACTGTAATTTCAACTTGTTCATCGCTAAATATGCACTTACTTGAAGCATAGCTAGTTGTTTCTTGTGTTCAACAATAGGATTGAGGAAAGCGAATATCATTCAGCCCTTGAGTATTGTTAATTCTTTCGGGAAATTAAATAGAACAGTCACCTAGAAGTCTTGCCTGATTTCTTAGAAGTTCTTATTAGTTAGCAGTCTTGGGAGATTTACTTCATTTTTTTTAATGACAGGAACGACTATACTCGAATTTCCAGATTCAGGTCGTGATAGTCCAGGCGGAGATGGGGAGAGCGAAGGAGATGAGCGCGTTATGTGCATGGCTTGTCGAGGTGTCTATCCATCCAGGCGATCTCTTACTGGTCACATCGGCCGCAACGAAAAATGCCGAGAAATTATTGGTGTCTTTTATATGCCTTCTTCTGATCCAGTTTTGCGCTACATTTCTTAGGCTTCATGCTTACAAAATTGAGTCGTCGCTCAAAATGAAGGCCAAGACTTTCAAATCTTGCATTAAAATATGCAACAAATACACTTCACATGGACTGCAGCATAAAAATATTTATCGGCATATAAGTTTCGCAAGCACGGATAGAAGCGGATCTTAGAAGCTTATCCGTTGAGACGGGTGCTTTTAGCGAACGTCAGTGTTCGACCAAAGCTCCGCAGCTAATTTTCTTGGGCAGATTATCGTTCTTAACTATTGTAGGTAAGGTCAACGATGATTATGACAAAGGTTCATCACACAGATGTCTCATTGTCTATAATTTCTAAAATTGACTTGCACGTGTTTCATAACTTGTACAGTAAATGGCATATCCCTTGCTGAGTGACTTTCTACTTTTGAAAACTATTCTGAATTGGCGACACTTAGATGCTTGTGTTAATGATGATTCACGTTTCCAAGCTGTATGAGCGCTGGAGATTCAAAGTCCAGCAGTTGTCCGTATCAGTGGAAAGGCACACGATTGCATCGCAAAGATCCCTTCTTTCTCACTGCACAAAACGTCACAGCCTCCGCAGAAACGAGCGATTGGAGTGGAGCGTTGAATTCAAACGCAGTGATTGACGATTCCTGAAATTTTAAGGTCGCAGTTATTTGGGTCAACTTAATGGCGCATCGAAAGTCTCAATACCAGGAACGTCAGGAGCACCGACACCTCCAGACGCCCTCAGTCCGATATGCCCATATTGTGACCGATTTATCAGCCACTATAAGGTTACTCTTCTATTTTCGCATTGTTCGACTAGTGATTATGCGTGGCTAATAACGGAATGAGACTGTCCGCCTTATGTTGCGCAACGCTGAGTATTTTTTAAAACTAGTGTTGTGTTAGCTGACCGACACAGCCTTGTCTGTAATATATTTGACGTGAGGCGAAGTTGATGAAGAGACGTTTATCGATGATAACCACACGGTAGGTAGCACAGTAGAGCAAAAGACAAATGGCACCAAAGAAGCACTCCTTATATAGCCTGTGGCGCGTGATGTGGCGTGATCTGATTGGCTAGGGATATGCAAATTTAAGAACAGTGCCGCGAAGTACTGGATAATTAATGTCAATAATAAAGTACGTGCGTAACTAACAACTAGCATAATATGTACAGAGATTTGCGCAAGATTGGGTTGCATGAGGCGGTGAGGTGAGGATGTGGTTAGAGGTTGTAGATTTTATGCAAAGTGCCATAAGTCTATAATTTACAACTGGACATCATGCTTTTGGTTCTTTCATCGCAACATTCATATAAGCTGCACATCGTATCAGATCCTTTCGAAAAGTAAAACCAACGTTAGGGTTTTTTTGAGCAAAGGGAATATTTTTGATCACAGTGCTTCGAAGCATTGGTCGAGGACAAAGACGAAAAGACTTGGAGAGTGAGTAATCTCATCTTTATGCTTCGTCATAATAAGCATATATGTATTGCTTTCCTCTAGAAGGGGATAGTGAAGGATTGAGCGAAACGGGAGGACGCGAGTCGGCGATTAATTTCATTGTCGACAGTTTAACCTATTTTCTAGAGCGGGAGTAAGTTCTAGCCATGATTCTACCTCTTTCCATAACTGTATGCTACAGTTGCTTACTGCGAGCTACCAGCAGGATAGTTGTACGCGCAAGAATTTTTTTGCTAATATACTTAATCATTTTGAAGTCAAATAAAAGGCATTTAATGTGTGCTACTATCGTCGTTATCCGTTGATTTTGGATTCGTATACGCAAAGAAAAAGTTGCTAGCTAATCGTTTGCGTAAATTTAAATGTTCATTTGAAACGAAATAAGGCAGCAAACTGAAATGTTTCGAGTGGTACTTTTTTCCATTAATTACACATATTAGTTTCATCATTATTAATGAGGTTGTTTACTTTTTGAAATTTTTTTTTTCGAATTGTTGGCAGACGTTTGCAAAATTGTGCGATTGTGATCACATTTGCAGGGCAACATTCGAAGGCATGTCAATCAGTGCATGAAGTGTACAAAACCGAAAAAGAAAAAGTCAAAAAGAAAAAGTAAATACGTTGAGAAATTTTTCTAATTTCTTTTTTTTTCATTTTAAACTTTTCCTACTTTGTATTTCTTATGAATGATATCCTTGAAGAGTTAATCGTAATGAATGTGGTGAATGCTGTTACTTTTTATCTAATTTTTTTTAAAATTGAGTAATAGAAACTTCAGTGAAAGTAAATAAGATAGTTTTAAGTAAAAAACCATCAAGAATAAAGAGTAGGAAACAGTTAATCGTAGTGAAGGTAAGATATGAAACTGTGAAGTGTGTGTGTGTGTATTTGTCGAAAAGGTCTTTCTTTGGCTCCTAGAATATCTCTATTTGATCTCTTTTGAGATTTGTCATCTCAACGTATTCTTCAAACTGTTATAAATGTTCATGCTACTGCAGTTGCGGGCGGTAAAGTGTGTTTAAGATATTTAAGTTTTTAATTTTAATTTCTTAAGTTTTCGAAACACTTCAGTTGTTTTGTTGAAAATCTGCGCCTCGCACAATACCTTGATCAGTGATTTTTCACTGTCTTCGTCATGAGCTGTACCTTTCGAAAGAACTGGAAAATATACTTTATCGAACTGAATGAATTGTTTTTCGCCATATAAAACATATAGAATCTTTACCAGCAGCATCTTCGTCGTCAACACCGCAGACGCCGATGGACTGTTTTGGTGATGGAGGCTTCATGCCGGGTGGAAGTCAGAGTAACGACGCCTTCTACGATGGCTATCAGCCACATGCTCTGTCAAATGAGGACTGGTTGAGTAGTATTGAGGAAAGCGTCAGTGTAACAGTGCGTCCTACTGCAGCCGAAACTCCCGAAGCGAAAGGTCCCGACGATCCATACTTGTGCTCACTTTGTGATTTCGTCACTCTCTACAAGGTTACTCTCTTATCATTAGTAGATGGTAGCCGTTCGTTTTCTCCTTGAACAATTTATTGTATTACGATAGCATTACGATAGCAATTTTCGTAGAAGCTCTTTCTCATTCCACAAAAGTTTTAGCAGCCACTCGATATGGAACAAACGATTCTTCCTTTGGGTTTGGAAGATCGTTTGAAACGAGAGAGCGTCCGTCTTTCAATGGAAAGACTTAGTTAAGAATAACTTTAAGATATCCATCCGCACTCTTATACTCCTCCCTCTCTCACTCTCCCTTCTCTGCCTCAGAATTGAGGTGGGAATCACACTGAACATTAGGATTTTAGAGAATTTGCAACAAAAACCTACACCAAACAATGCAGAAAAGGCGCCTTTTGGGTATTACTATGGAGAACTGCAAAAGGAGCCACAAGAAAATTTAAGATGTAGAGACTTGCCTAAAGTTTCCCTAAAATTTAGATCGGTCGTCTATGCGGTTTTTTTTGAAAAATACCAGCAAGCCTTAAGAAGGTGTGGTCCTGTTGGCTAACTCTAATGAATCTTAATGATAGTTGGCAAAGCGGTCTTCGTCCATTACCGTATTAGGAGTTTATTGCGTCTAATAACGGCACATGATAATGATGTTCTTATAGCACATCGTGAAACATAACCGAGTTGACTCTAGCACCTGGTCAGTTATCGCATTAAATTATAGTTCACAACAGCTATGGGCATTGCTGAGATCTAAGAGGTGAGAGGGATTGTTCATATAACGAAAAGCGGTCGGGCCTCAAAACGTGCAGAAATTATGTAGCCTCATCTCAAAGTAACAGTATGCTCGTGTATGGTATGAGTAGCAAAACTGAAGAACGCGAAAGGGTAATGCCATCCGTCATTATTCTAAAGTAACTGTCTGAAAGCTGCATTATTATTCGCTCAGATACCGCACATTTATGCTAAGGTAAAAATTGGAAGCTTTAAGAGCGTTACCGATCTTGCTGTTCCGTGGTTTTTCACAGGGTTTTTCGAATGTTTTGTTAAGTTTTTTTCGTTGCTGTAAACAAGTACACTTCCTGAATGGACCTTATAGAATGGTTTCCGAACTAGAGCGTTTTTGAAACTACTTTTTTTTTTGGGGGGGGGGGGGAGGGATTACCATACCTCCTCATGTTACAGCCCATTTTCCCTCATCTCTTAGATCTTATCGACAATCATTGTTAGGGTACGCGCAGCTGCACATACCCTAACAATGATTGTCGTTAAGGTACGTGCAGCTGCGCGTACTCCAAGTCATGGAGAATGAAGGTGGCATTGTCTGCAACCAAAAAAATTTGGCGAGGGGTTTTTGCTACTCTCGCTTTTGCCATTTAAGAAGGGTGTATGATGTACCTTTTATTGCTTTTACCGATTTTGGCGCTTTTGGCAATATCTGCGGATGTCGTTAACAACTACGTGGGGGTTTTCTTTTTTCTAAGTCGCTGATGAATTGTTCGGCGAATTCTGCCTAAAATCATTTTTAAGTGATGCTACCCGCTTACAGTAAGTGAAAATGTTAAGGCATTTCAGGGTAATATGAAACGGCATCTTAGCACGTGTCATAGCTTAGCTCAAGAAGAATTTCAAGATGGAGGATTGGACAGCCTGAGGGCAAGTCGATGTGTCGAAAATTCTGAACTGCTCCAAAATAGAGTATGTAAGGGTCGGCGTACAAAAATTGTTCTGGTTTGTATTCGTTTGAATGTTTTTACTTAGTAATTTTCCCGTAAGTTATAGCAAAAGCACTCACTTGAATTTTTTAAATATGCGTATATTGATCAATCTCGCTTCCGTTTTTTTCTCATTGTTTTTTCAGTCTTTCATAAAATCTGCGAATTTACTTATTACTATAAAATAGCAGATCTAAGGCAAGAAGCAGAGATCTTTTTTTAATTTTTACCAGCTGGAACTGGGGAAAATGGAAAGGGTTGTTATTGCGGCGGAATGCCAAAGCAAATATGGAATGTCTAGGCAAATTTTTTCCCCATACGTTTTAAGAAATTTGTTAAAATTTTTTACAGGAGGCTTACGAAGGTGGGAAGCGATCAAAAGTGGATGAAGGTGAACGGAATAGCGTAGACATTGGTGATCCATTGACTTTGTCCAGTTTGGAAAATAGAGACATGTTGGTCACTGGCAGGTCCGAAAAAAAGGACTTAATTCGCGGTGTCACCGACCATCTGAGGTATTCATTAATTACATAGTTATGTAGTGTTGTTTCATTGTGTAGATTTGCACGGCGGGTTGCTTGATTAAAAACTTCAAGTTGACGATTGGTGCATGAGTATCATTGGCATTGGACGTACCCTTAAATCGGGTTCTGTACTAATTCCGTATCTAGCTATTTGTGGATCACGCAGAGTGCCGATTGTAAAGCTTGTTTTTCACATTTAGCAAGTGGAGCGGAGGAGGGATGATGGGGGGATAGTGGAAGTTTTTTCACGAAGTTCCACGCAGAGAGATTCCGTTTCATACGAGATTTTTGCTTTATATTGTCGCATGTGGGTTCGAATTTCCTTTACTTTCTTAGCAGCTTTCTTCTGTTATTTGCAAAACAGCCTTAAATTCATGGCCTTGAGTGGAGTATTATTCTGGATTTATGAATTTAAAAGAAATTTGTAGCAGTTCTCCGCTTTTAGAGGAAAGCACTCTTATAGTGAGGCGTTTAGAATAGCTACGTTTCGTCGGGAATCCTAAAGCACCGATTTGCTTTCATGCAAAACGCTTACAAACAGTGTATTTATCTGTGATCAGCCATTTTAGATAAGGTATAGAATGAGTAGAACAGTACTGTTGTTGTTCGTTAGATGGGACATTAAAGCGATCTCGTTTTAAATGCATTATCAAATCTTCTGAATGCTTTGTTTTAAGGAGAAGTATTCTTTTGACGTAATGCGATATAAACTTGTGCAATCATTAAGCACGGGGGCATGTACGAGAGAGAATACGTAGAACTTGCACTTCGTCTTATCCTTTCTTTCTTTTCCTGTGTTACCATCCAGATTCTTTGGGAAATGAGCGGGTTGTAAGAGCATTTTGCAAAATGAATCTCACCGAATCAACTTTTCAGTTGCTCTCGTTCAGCTGATGTTGCTACAAATGGTATCGCTGGTGTTGAATCGATGAAGCATGAGGAAAGCGTATCGGAATTGGAATCAAAACCCGCAGACCTGACACAGCAAACGTCCTCGTTGGGTGACGAAACTTCCATAGAGAAACGGTATAGAATGGTAGTGCAGGGAAATGTGGATGAGAGAAACATCGCAGAGCCAGCTGACGGAGCAGCCAAAACCCATGCGGACGTTTCCTCAGCGAGCAATATCGATGAAATTATAAATGCAGTTGCTTCCAATCAACTTGGTAGCCCGGCCAAGAAACTAGACAAAGGAGTAAGCGTGCTTCATTTGTATGTCCATTTCGCAAGCACACTTATGTATGTACGGTCTCTGTACCGAAATGAGTGGGGAATTTCTTTACTGAGTCGTAAAATATAATGTGTGCTAAGGCCGTGCCAGAATGACCGTTTTGGAAAACCCTAATTTTGATTTAAAAAAAAATCAAAATCCGAAATCTGAAAAAGGTGGCATCCAAAATTCAAAAACATCAAGACGTTTGGTCAGATTGAAGAGCGCAGCACTGTGTTTTATGATAAATAAGGCTTTACGGTGCTGTTTTACTTTGTATTTATGCGCAGTGTAGTTATATATCGCATAATGGACCGAACGGACAGGTTAATTTATTGAAATTCAATGGCTGCTCTTTTCTGTCTGTGCAGTTTACTCTTCTTTTGACACCACACCGCTCTAAGCCCACCAACGAATTGCTGGTATATCAGTTACGGTTACAGTAGGAATGCTTTAAAAAAAGCGGTGATTGGCTTGCTTATATGGCTTTCTAAAATGTACTGCAGATGTTGTTTAGGATTCCGCATTCTCATTCAGCGATTATCGGAAAAGCGTAATTGAAAACATATCTGTTGTACTAAGAAGTTCTTTTTGAACATCCTTGCATAAGTATCTATGGACGATTGACTCATTCTAACACGTTCTAATGCCCACTTCACAAAAGTCCAATTTAGGTTTATTCACCAACTTCTTTAGTTATTGCTGTCAAAAGAATGGGAACTATCTAATGCCGAACTCACAGCTTTCAGATATTTTTACTGCACTAAAGTACAATCATTGCGCAATTACAGGGCAATATTAATTCGCGCTACTGTCTAGCATTGATTGTCATCAAGTTTACGGTAGAAAAAACGATGTTCGAATCTAACAGGTGTTGCACCATCGGGCGTGAGTGGAGCGTTGCCAAGAGATGAGCAAGTTTCCTATGCAGTTAGACTGCCAGGGCATGAATGTTTTTTTAACCGTCTTCTTCGGGACGCTACTGTTTCTTGAGAGGGGGCTGACTTTTTATAACAGCTGTAGATGGTGCATGCACATAAGATTCAGTCTTATCAGGGTTTCCATGAAAAATAAATAACATTGCAAGAAAGTCGATATCTTTTGCGGGTTGTCGAGAGAAGGTTCCATTCGAGGGATTTGGCATGTTAAAATTAGTTGAGCGCTTTCTAGGGAACGACTGGTCGGAGTTCGTCGAGGCGGAGTCGCATACCGAAGACGGTTCGTAACATGGATGAAGTGCGTGATTATTGGGAAGCAGAGCGACTTAATTCAGGCGGCACCTTACCTATATCATCCTCGTTCACTGGCCGATCAAGGAGCACCAATTTCGTAGGTAATTTCTTGCACTTTTTGAGGCAAATTTTTCATCACTTCTGCAAAAGTTGCCTTAAAGACGTTTAATATGAAACATTTCTTGAATGTATGAAAAAAGTAACCATCGTTAAGAAGGAACGACCAAGCAATAGCAGCCAGTAACTCCCGCTCCCACCTCCCTCTTCATTCAAACGTCATCCATTGGAGTGCCAGCTACAATGTTCAGCTTCGTAGCGTTGGAATTTTGCCTTCACTGTGGGGTAACATTTCTACAGGTGCATATATGGGCGTAAACTCCTTCATCTTCACGGGGTCGCAAAAAAAGGCAAAACGTTGCGGGTTCTTATATGATCGTATTACACTGCCTTCGTAATAAACAAGTGGATACCATAATGGAAAGCCTATAAACGAACAGATGATGCGAGATTGATGAAAGAATTTCGGATAATACCGTATATAGTCATGATGGGTGGAAATGAGTCGTAACAGAGAGACACAGATATGTGATAGCGTTTTATATAGGCGATAGCATCAAACTTTTACCGATTCGCATAAGATGCAAAAGAATCCCTGAAACGGAGCTGGCGTGATGTGCACACTTTGGCGACTGAAGTAATCGGACCAGCCGGTTTCATAAACTGTCTGTAATTAATGATACTTTAACTGATCCGATTACTCGTACAGGTAGAAGATGTTCCACAAAAATTTTTTGCAACTTCTTTGCAGCACTAACAACTGCAAAAAGCATTCAAATTTTTTGCTGGTTTTTTATTTTTGAATCCATCCGATGGTGGCCACAGATGGTCCTTCACTTTATGATTTGGGTTAGCTATCATAACTTTAGCTCTAATGGTTACCCAGTTGATACCGGATAGGCAGACAGCCACAGACTCACGCACGTCTGCACAGGCAGAACTTCGCCATAACACTGTTTTGCAAATGTAAATGGCAAGGCAGATAGAAGCACAACGCTTGTTTTCAGCCTTAGGTTCTGCGTTCGTGACGAACGCTTCGTCTCCTGGCCAGCACTGAATACCGTTTGCCTCATCTTTGATAAACACTTCTTTCTCAGCCAAAGGATGGAACGCCATATCGTCTGCTATTAGACAGTTCATTGTAAACGCAGTAGATTGTGGTTATGATGCGCTGTGTTATTGTATGTACATTTGATTAATTTATTTTTTGTTAAAAATTGCCGGCCATTATCAGAATTATCATGCTCCCGACATTTGCGCCGAAGGAAGTTACGTAGGCGATATGGTGGAGTGGAGGGTTCTCATGGCGCAAATGTCACCGTATCGAAATCGTTAAGTTGCATAACAGCGTTAAGAAAAGCGCATAATGCTTGCGTTACACTGCGCTTATTTGGACAGAATGATATCATTTTTTGTGTTTTTCTTCATGCCATCGAGAAAGCGATCTTGAACGACATCTAGAGCACGCAGTCAGCACTCTTTCTTTTTTTTTACCAACTTCGAATAGTTCTTTTTCTCAGAACACGGAGCATACCTGATTTTGTTGCACCACAAGGAGGTGGAAATAAATGCAGCGAGGTTGACATGGTATGCACTCCGATGACTGTACTCATCAGACCAGCCGATGTCACAAACTGATTTCGAATAAATAGGATTCATACTTCAAATATCCCAGCAGTTCATACATTTCTTTCACCAAAGATTACTGTTTCGCCTATCCAACCGGTAAAAATCGCAGCTTGAGCGTTAGTAACGTGCATACAAACTTTCAAATTTTATGCTCTTTCTAAGAGGCTCTAGCTTTCCTCTGGCTGAACAGATCAACCGGAAATTGGGTCCAGGGGCTCTAGCTTTAGTAATCTCCGAATTGAAACCATTCGTGAGACATGCAGACAAATGTGAGTACCCACAGACATGACATTGTTACAGTGTGTTTCTCAAATGTGGATTTTCCAAAAACCAAGCATTTTTCATTTTGTGGAAACAAGAAGAATGAGCTTTTGAGAAACCAAATTCATCATCAAAGGAATATTGTAAGGTATACTTTCTTATCGGTTTTAGGTATAGTATGTGGTTGTCATTCCTTTTTCCATCTTGTGCATTCTCAACCATTGCTTCTATCATGTAATGTTTCAGTAGTGGACAATGATGAACGACAATCATGGCATTTATCATAACCGTTGATAACTTTTAGATGAATTCTTTAAAATTTCCATGCGAAGAATTCAAAGCGAAACTTCAGAAAAACAAAACATTCCACGCATAAAATTTTCAACTTTACCAATTCCGTATCATAACCTTTCAAATGTTTCCTAGGAACATTCTTCTCGCAAATTCTTTTTAAAAGTTTTCTGCACACTCACCACTACACTATGTTACACCCTCCACTTATAAACAATGTCTTGTTGTTCCATCTTTTTTTTTGTGATTTTCTGAATGAAAATTCATAAGTTATGTCCATATTATGGTGTGATTATCGGCGAACAAAAAACGGCGGTCCCTTAGATGCATTTTGCGATGCGCTCTTTTTTTTTGTGTTTCTCTATAATACAGCAAATAAGGTGTAGGTGCTATGTTGTTGAAATCGTGTTGTTATTGTTTCTTTGATATTTGTTTAGCAAACATCGCATCACTGTTGCAAGAAGTAAGTAAGTATTTTTTTTGTTCCGAGTAGTTCGATATGAAATTTGTTTCGG
>JPKZ01001187.1:38353-74818 GCA_000803305.1 Toxocara canis | reverse complement strand
GGGGTTGGAGGGGGAGGGGAAAGGAATAGAAATAGTATCTTTACATATACACAATAGAGCCAGTAAAAAATTGTCTATTCATTCGGTTTTTAGAACGAGATTTTACGTTAAACTTATGCCAACTGCTTGAATTGGAATACTTATGAATTTTACCGAATTTTAAATGTATAAATTAAACGTATTTGAAAGTTAAGAATTGTTTTTGTTAAAGTATATGGATTCTTATGGCGAATCAGCGCTAATCATATCGAGTAACTTTGATTACAGAAATACTTTCTTGAAATGGTAATTGCTCAGTAGGTAAGGCGGTCTATTACTTCCAGTTGCTGCCAGCTTTCAAAAAATCTTACCCATTTCTAGAATCATAATTGTTTTCGTGACAAATATTTCCTGTAGAAAATTGCACATCTCCTAACCTCGAAAAATTTATGACTTTCTTTCTCCTTTTTTATAACCTATTTTCTTCGTTTCAAAACTCCAAAGATTGGGAAAGTAGCGTTCAAGCCAAAGTTTAGACGTTACTGAAATCGTAGTTTTTGCACAGATCGATGTTCTACATTGGACATTAGTGAAGGGATGGAGGTGATTGATGCGCCTATGTATGTTTATGGAATCCGACGAACACCGTGATATGTTTACGTCTGTGCCAGATAGGGTGACGAAGGGCTTTGTAGCGTTCGTTTTAATTTCTATGAGGAGGCAAAGTTGGACGGCAAAATTCATAAATTCAGAGTAGCAGTAAATGTGGCTACAAAAGTAGCGAAAACAAACAACTTAGAATGAAAATGATTATCGTGATGTGATAATTCTTAGGGGACATTCCAAAAAATGTCCAAATATGCGCTATGCGCATGCAAGAAAGCATTTTAAACGAGGCGTTTATAAATCGCTTAAATGAAGAATGGTTGAGCGTTTCTTATCACTGCAATGTGTACGTACCATCGTTTGGCACGGATGCGTCGCATGAAACGGCTTTTTTATTGGCTCGTAAGGGGGCGTTTACGCACTGTGAACACTCTTCGATGAAAGGGAGGCTGGCTGTTAGGTAAACTGAGGCAAAAAAAAGACGATCTGATATTGATGAGCATTGGAAAGCGTTGTGAAATATTGGGGTGTCAAATCTTACGAACCTTACTCATCTACTGCAGTGAAATTGCAAACCGGTTGTTAGTTAGGCGTTTTGCATTGGTTTTGTGACGTTTTTTTTTTCTCACAAATCTGCATAATCATTTCTATCTACTGCAGTGAAATTGCAAACCGGTTGTTAGTTAGGCGTTTTGCATTGGTTTTGTGACGTTTTTTTTCTCACAAATCTGCATAATCATTTCTATGCATGTCTCTCTCTACGTGTCTTTTTTTGCACTTTTATTGTTGTTCGGCGCCACTTCTCTTCATTAATGAATGGTTTGCAGTTGTTGTTTTGCAAAAAAACTTTTGCAAACAATTTTTGCAAGCAACTTTTGCAAGGCATCTGAAGTTTTTATGAGAATTCATCAGTTCGTTTTTCTATTACTTGTTCCATTTCATAGTAGTGCGATGTTCGAAAGTTTTTAATGTGATTTGCATTGTGAGAATTGTTTTTTTTTTTTCACTGTAAATGCATATGTTTTTAGGCAAGTTAAATGAGAAAACTGCCTTGAAAAGTGGAATTTTTTTTAAAATGAAAACTAGGCATTTCTCTTTGTTTCGTTGTAATGACATATTGTTGAATCGTATCATTTTGCCTTATATTATTTATATTGTTTACTAACTTTTTACATTGTTCATTATCACGTTATCAATGATGAAAATGATAATGTTGAATGAATACGAAGAGTCTCAGCGATTAGTCTCTTGTCTATGCATCATTACATAAACGATCACTGCGATACAAATTGTACGTAAAGTGGCTGCTCAATGTCGCATCTGTAATGGCCAATATCTTTGCTTAATCATAATTAATTAATAAGCTTGTCTCACCACTTTTTTCCCTGCGACAACAAACCTGAACATAAGTCAGGATAGGATTTAAAGATGGATGACTTCTGTTTAGAATATGTTCGTTGCAAATCTGGTCACATTCTATGAAAAGGTCCTTTCTGCAACTGCGAAATTTCACATTAATTATAGTTAAGGGTACATTCGTTTAAGTGCTGTTTTTTTGCTTCTCACGATTAAAGATGAACTCATCGTCCCTTGTCTCCCTACCCTCCCTTTCCCCCCCCCCCCCCCCCCTTCTCGTTCTCTTCCCATCCACCTTCTCCCCAGTTCACGAATGATAGTCGAAAGTAGCAGACTGAAAAGTTTATTTCATTTCATTAAATGAAGTTCATTATTGTACTGTTCAGAGCAGTAGCGTCCACTACAAATAGTGCACTTCATTATGACCTTTCCATAATTTAACCAAAAGTTTTCCGTGTTAGAATGCCGTGCGCATTTAAGAAATGACATGGACAGGTGTTAGCATCAAAGAATGGAAAAAAAAAATGTCAGCCAACTTCATCGATAAACTGATCCTCAATCATCCAGTTAACGGTTGAATTGTTTCGTACAACCGAATTGCACAATATAATTGTGTGCATTTCTAATCAAATGTATATCAAAAGCATTTATGTTCCTTGATATACATATTTTCATTAAAAAACCCATATGATATCACGTTTACCAAATATCCAAAGTGTTGGACCAGCTAGACTTGTTTGTATGTCTGTTTGCAAATTCGGTTTGATTCCTTTCTTTTGTTTTTTTCATCGCCTTTAAAATGTTATAAAAAATTCGTTAATTTGTTCTTATAGGTCTGGAGGAGATCAATCGATCGTGTTTTTCGTTTATCAGTTGCAAAAAAAAAGTTCTGATATATGTTTTCAATTTAATATTCTAAACCAGTCTTCGATATTATCTCCAAAAGCGACTTTCGATGTGGAGGAGCTCGCCAAGTTTAAATTTGAGTGAATAAAAAGTGTTCTCTTGTGTTGTGCTATAAGCTCATGAACATGATGTCCTTAAAACTTGAAAGCATTAGCATCGATGAGCTATTTCCTGTGTTCAAACGATCATATGAAAGAGTTTATTTGGCTGAAAATCTCAGGGTTAGCAATCTTTCGGGATGTTCAATCGTTACCTAGAGCAATGGAAGCCGACTCCGTTACAGACGTCCAAAGGCTGTAACTACTGATGGCAACGGATCGCAGTTTAAATGAATACAAATCTTCGATGAATACGCCATAAAACTGGCTAAAGCTGTGGGAATTTCGCAAACGAGCGTACGTCGTGTGCTACGTGAGAAGCTAGGAATGACTCTTTATTAGCTGCATAAAACTTACCTTCTAAGCGATCATCTGAGATCTATTAAGCTTACGAAGCACAACGCATTGCCCCAGCGTTTCCTATACGGTCTCCACCTAATGATCGATCTCTCTGGTGTGGTGAAGAAATCTGTTGGTGAAGATAAGTTTGTCCGAACAAGTCTGTAACCTAAACCTGGAGTAGTTTGGAAAAATATTACGAGCAATGATAAGACTGCTTTTATTGTCACCTAGCAAGAAGCGAAAATGAATCACAAATCTTACCGGGATGAGTTTTGAAGAATGTTTTTTTTTTTAAAATCATACAGTCGTGCCATGGAAACGCAGTAGTTTTACTGAAATCTCTCCCTCCACATGTTGCTCAGGACCGCATAGAATTGGATGATGACCCGTTTTAAAGACGTTGCTAATTCTCACCATATTGGCTAAAACTTCGTGCAACGGATTTGTCTATTTGCAGTATTTTGAAGGCAAAATCTTGCTCGATTTCAGCGAATCGATAAGTTCACTAAAACGGTCGCTGAAGGAGGCTAAGGACGAAATTCCCTCTTTTAAACATCCGACAAGAGCGCAGACAACAGTTCGAAACGGCTAAGGCGTTGCGTCAAGGAGTGGGAGGAGGATATTTGAAACTGGGAATAAACACTACGAATGACAAATAAGTAAACCAAGATAAATGATAAATGTATAAGGACTTTTCGTCCACTCTGTTTGCTACAGTTTTGTTTCGATTGTTTTTTTTTTCAGTTGGGAATTTTATAATGGGTATTTGAATTCCGCCTCTACTTTCACGTAATGGAAGCAGGAGAAAAACATTTATGACAACCCGGGCTGCACCTAATATGAGGAATTCAAGTATGGGTGGTAAACCGTCTATTCTTTGGTTCACTGATCTCACATATGCACATGTTTATCCAGCAGAATGGTTTGCTGAAAGTATCAATAAGAGTGCTGGTTTCTTGGGCTATTGATGATGGCGAAATGCTGAAATGTTGGGCAAATTTGACTCACCTATCAGACCGATGACTTTATAAAAGGATAACGAAATAGTGCCGATGAATGACAAATGGCCATTGACAAAATGAATGACAAAATGACAAATGACAAAATTCCGCTTATCAGTACTCTTTTGGCCGTTCTGGCAGCTCATGAGCGCGCCGATATTTTTGCATAGTGACTTATGTAGAGGACTGTGTGCCACATTCTCCATTCGGCTGTTTTTAGGAAGACAAAATGTCACATGCAATTATCTTCTGAGAAAAAAGCTGCCTGAAGTTAGCCTTCCATATCGCCTATTCTAAAAGGAACCATTTGTATGCGCGTGCTGTTGATGGCAGAGTTTTAAAACACAGAATAGCAAAGATGGCTAAGGAGTTCTTGGCCTCAACTAGTCCCTCACATCATCCCTTCCACTCTCTCCCACTCCCGCCCCCCGTCCTCCTCAATCGTCCTATCTCCGGACCATTTCTGGAGCAAACAACTTCAACAAGCGAACATTATCCACTTGTTTAGCTGGATGATTGTGCCC
This sequence comes from Toxocara canis, assembly GCA_000803305.1. Lineage (NCBI taxonomy): Eukaryota > Metazoa > Nematoda > Chromadorea > Rhabditida > Toxocaridae > Toxocara > Toxocara canis. Next base: position 70,006 of record JPKZ01001187.1, on the reverse strand, counting down.
CCTTCAATTAGTCATAAATGACCGCTGTTGTCTCCTTAAAAGTATTCATGTCAAAGAAAAGCATCTTGTCATGCCGTTGACCATACCACTAAGAAGATAGCTAATATCATGCGTATTAGGGTATGAGAATTCTCTAAGCTACTATGGTGCCCTGCTTATCAAGTGGATCTCTAACCTCCTGTTGTCTTATTCGTCAAGTCCGTTATTGATACGATGATAAGTGATAAGAAATATGACTGTATAAATAAAGGCATTTTCTTCTTGGTCTTCACACTATTGTGTGTACAGTGAAATTTCACATGTTCGGCTATTCGAAGGGTATTTGAATTTTCTAATAATAAAATCGCATTTGCAGAATATGGACATCCATCCGGATTTTTCAAAATCAGCTTGAGACTTTTGCAAGATGCTTTCTTGCCGATTGTGATCATGGTTTTGTCATGTTCATTTACGGTTACTAATTGCACAATTCGTCCAAAATATCTGCTTGATTGAAAATACTCACGCCATCAAATATGAAGGAGGGAGAGGGAATTTCAAATATTTGAAACATATCAAGCGGTTTTCCTTGGTATCGTTCACAGCTTCCTGCATACTTAAAAACGTATTCCTTTCTATTCCTTAAAAACGGAATAGAAAATATTCGGAATGTAAAACCATCAGAAATTCGAAAGCAAGTAGTAGGTTCGCTGCTGTTGTGGTAGTTCACGTCGTCCAAAAGCTAGGAAAAGGGAGAACAAAATGTTAGCAGATTGCTAACTAAATGCACCCCGCAAAAGATATTGTCACAATTGACATTTCAGAAAGAAACCTTTACTGGTTTAGACACTGCGGTAAGCACTATAACTGCATACTGCTTACATGAATGTTACAGCATTGCACAATAAGAATCGAATTTGAAGACGATTTCCATTCTCAGCCATCGCTACATTATTTTTAAAGGTACGTCAGCCGACTATCAGCCTATGGAGAAAAAGCTGATCCGATGTGTATGGCGAATGTAGTTGATTCTTCCAAAGTATCCTTTCGGCGAAACTGATTGAACACGCAGATGACAGCCGTTCACTAGAGGCGCTTTTAGGTTGTCATATGAATAAAAATAACTTTAATAGTTTGTTTTTTGCAAAATCCCTAGTTGGTGTTTAAATCCGTAAAAGACTATCTTTCCGTTGGTGTAATGAGAAGGGGGTCAAAGGGGGAGAGAGAGGCGTTTATTGGCACACAGACGGAGAGAGAGAGAGAGGGAGAGAGAGAGAGTTAGTGAGTGGATGAGTAAGTGAGTAAGTGGACCAGCTCTTAATTGACGATAACAGTGTGGGACGAAGACTGTACGACGAAATTCCATCCATCAGGTTTTGTTGAACAACTTCCCCAACTGAACGCATTATGCGCCATAATTGTCACGACTAGAAGTTGTGCGTACCAACGATCGTCAAAAAAAAAAACGCTCCTTAGTGCAATAATATTTTGAACGGTGAAAGAAATGGGAATGCACGGTACGGATCACATGCGTATTAAGTTCACCAATATGAACAATCGATCGATAATACGAAAATCGATAATACGAAAATCGATCGTTTCGAAATCACTTTGCCAACAAACTCATTCGTATTGTTGAAAAGTATTTTGAGTTCATAGACTAACACTCCAACGAGAGATAATGTGTCACGTTGAACGAGTAACGTATACTCATATGTTGAACGAGATCGCCGCGATACCAATGCTCATCGACAAGTTGTGCACAATAAACCGTATAGATGAGTGGCAGTATATAAGGAATTTAAAAAAAAAATTGTAGCCTACGGTATTAATATTTTTTTTAAACGATAATATTAAACTTTTATACAGTTTTGGAATGATCAGAAGTAACGTTAAACAATATAAAAACGCTGTGATAACATTGTTAGCTGGGGAATGTCGTGATCTTTCGAGCAGCAAAATGTCCAACCATCCGAACTGGTTCACTATACGAATAATTGTCTTTCGCATCAAGAAAAAAATTCATATTTCTTACCCCGGATAAGTAGTATCTTGTAAAATTTTAGTGCTGAAGCCTCCATTTACACACATATATGTTTTAGCCCGGCTGAAATTTATTCCTGAACGTAGTCTACTTAGCACTCGATGAGTTGAGGAAAGCGGATTCAGCGATCAAGATGTTGAACAACGTTGCCAAGCAGTAGGAGTCGGAACAGATCTATTTCAACAAACGCGACGCTGAAACATTCATTGAGCTAAGGGCGTTCGGCGTTGAAATGCAAATCTCACACCCATCTCCTCATCCTCGATGCTTCCCCTTTCCCCTTCCCCTCAAACCCCATCCTCACTTCAATTTGCCTTCCTTTTTTCTTGTTTTTTTTTTAAAAAATCCGTAATGTGTTTTCCGATGAAGATATAACGGTTTAATGTTGAAGTAAAAATTTTTGACATTAAATGAACTAGCGACGTTTTTTCATTAAGGTTGGAATGTGAATGTCTTTCCGAAACGAAACAGCTGCCTTAAAAGACGTCTGTTGGCGTAATAGGAAGAAAACCACGTACTTTAAAAGTGGAGAGACATAGGACGGTACACTTAAAACGCTCAGATGAACGATTCAAGAAGAATTCAATTTACTCTGCCCCTTTGTTTCTTCGTCGTGCTCTTTGTCGAAAAAATACTCGAACAACCAAAACATACTTGCGAAATGGTGTTAATCCGGCACTGATTACCTACCACCTTAGCCCTCTCTGACTGATATTTGCTGCGGACTGAGTGCATGGACGGCCAAGCTTACGATGACCTCACGGCTGGTTAGCGGAAGTGAATACCGTTCGTGCGGCGAGGCTGATGTTTGTACGTATCGCAGCGTCAGCGTCAATCATGAATGGATGTTTTGTGTGGAGATGGTGGTGCGTACTTCGCACGAGTGTAAACGATTCATGCTCGGACGCGTAAACAAATCGAATCGCATGACCTCGTAGATCATGTGGTACCAATCGGATCAATCGTTCACCGTCTTTTTTATCCATCCCCACATTCGGCATCTCGTTCGGCTCCCTTCTGTCTTTTCCGTTCTCGCCTTCCTGTTACATTATTAGTTTTCAATTTCAAAGGCTGTAACAAGACAACAAACTGTTTTTTTAAAATGATTGACGCACGAGTTGATTGTTTTACAACCACTTATCGTACTTTAGCTTGATCGTTACTTTTTGTGCGACCACCTTTTTATCATAGTGGTGTATAGCCGTAAACATAAAGCACAAGGCTGATAGGTTGCACCTAATGCTACAAACGTTGTCCGAAAAGCGACATGCTTTAAGCGCTGCTTTCATCCCTCCGGTTCATTATTGGAGTGCAAAGCCCTCAGGACGGTGCTAATCAAAAAACTGACATTTGTTGCACAATAAGATTTACTTTGTGAGAATTAGTGTTGGCATCGATAATGCTACGCTGTATGATGAAAGTACTTTTGAAATCAGTACGCCAGTAAGATAGTCCTCAGAAGCACTCTAAAGCTAGTGGTATGCATATAATGTAATCGGGTATTTCGGCTCATCGCTTTACTGGAAAACTAAATGATACGACCTCTTGCCTAATCTCTCGTCAGAAAAAAAGTGCAAAATACATTGTAGAGTGGTGGTCGTTTCACTCTTGGGACTGAGTGGAGTGTTGAGTTTTGGCAAGCCGATGAGAATGGCGAACATGCGCACAGGAAGTGTTTTGTTTACCCTGACATTCCAACTCATTCCAAATGAGTCGTTCACATGCAGCCCTCATGTGCCTTCGATCCGTTGCGATCGGGCGACATCGACTACCGGTCAAGTTGTCACTGAGTGGAGCCTTTTGTGGTATAGCGCTTGGTCGCAAGCGACTCAGTCGCACGCTGAAGTAGCGGTTCGACTGTGTGAAGACTGCAGTGCAAATATGTAGCGCAACATTGGGTCTGTCGGTTGATGAGTTGCACATCGATTAGCACGCTACGTGGAAATGCGGCAGTGACGCCCTTTCTCGTACGTCATCGTTGCCTGTACGCCGCATTCACATTGCCACCCATGTAATTGATTGCGTGTGCTGTCTGTCCTCTCTCGAACAGTTTGTTGCCAGCCATCCGCCGCTTCACCTTTCTCAAACTTCCTTCTACAGAAAATTTTAGACTTGTGAAGAAATTTTTGAGGTCTTTTAAAAGCGTTCTGCCTGCCACTCCTAAGCTACCATAAGCCTTTGATTTCAAACCTCGCGGGTTAAGGCATTTCAGTCTGCCGAAGGATGAGACCAAATTTGAGGGAACAACTGAAATCTTGCAGTAGGATTTCGAACCGACGCCTCCAAAATGAATACTAAATTAGGGGTCAACCAAATTAAGGCCATTTTTTAATTAAATGGCTTATCCAAAAGAAGCTAAATTTGAAAAGGGCTAATTTCGAGGGCATCGAAATGGTGATGAGGCTTGAGCTTTCATATTCGGAGAGGTGGGGTTAGGTTTAAAGGGAGACTGTACTGAGGGAGTAGGAGGAATTGCATTCGATGGTTTACGGTGGCCCCATCGTCGGGACGTTGAAAAAGGAAGAATTTGGTAAATGTAAAGAACACTTATTCCGTTGATATTTCAATAAGATAGCCATTTGTTACCAGTCGGTTTTGATTCAGTGTGCGAATAACTCAGCTCGATCCGGTCGAGCCTTCTGTTTTGCAAATAGTCCAATAAGTTATCCGGATCTTGATGGTTATGTCGGTTTTTCAGGCATTCCAGACGTTTATTTTGCCGATCTGGCTATCGTTCCATGTGTTTTTTTTAGTTTGTTTGTTTTTCTTCTGGTTTTTCTTCAAGCATGTCTGCGAGCTCCGATGGAACAAATTTCCAATTCATTTACAACTATAGCTCGTGGAACTAACAGTGTGGAAGACTAAGGCTACAGAAGCTATGAGGCTTTTGGTAATTTAGCCCATAATAAGCTAATTGATTGTTAAAAGTACCGAAAAATTGTCAAAATTAGATGCTTGTATGTTCAAAACCGATTTGCTCAAACCATCGATGCGCAATTACTCCACATTATCACCACTAGAATTTTAATTAAACGAACACTAGAAAGATTGAGAACGGTGTTGCGGGGTGACAGTTGAGCTTAAAAAGATATGGACAGTGAGCCTTAACAATGTTACGTTCGTTATGAGATATTGTTGCAATGGCTTCTAACGAAGCGATATCCGGATGATAGTAATGTTCGTCGGTTTCAGCGTTGATACACATTTGGATACCCGATTATACAGGTGCACTAAATTTTATGACTACGGCTTTCATACGAAAATTATGCGGTCGATGAGATGAGAACTCACAATGTTCGATTTTTTATTACTTGTTTAGAATCGACGGAATTTCATACACATCATAAGTTTGCGAAATGTAAACGAAAACTTTCGAAGCTGAATGTGGCGTAATGTCGGCAAATTTGCCGAATACATGTTACTTCATTTGCTGGTAGGTGATTGCAGTAATACCCTTTCGCGATACAAAACTATGCTAAGCGCTTAGAAACTGGTCACAGAGAGCTCACAAATGCGCATCGTTACTGTGAATTTGCCCACTGTAGCACATTGACAATAACAGTGGCTTATGTTTATCGTTTTGCCTTATTTGCCGTATAAGCCAGCCAACCATAAAGTATATTGTAGATGGAAGAATAAAAGTCAAACGTCACATCGTAAAAGCGTATTTGCTGAGATGAATATTGTTATGGCAAATGTGAAAAGCCGCAATAAAAATAGAGCGCAATAATTTCTTCGATATTCGGGACGTATTCGTATGGAAATATGGTCGATGTGCAAGAAAACGCCAGCATACTGTTTAACCGTCATACTTTTGACTAGTGTAGCGATAGCACGTTCGCCCAAAGGGCTGACAATAAAGAGTGGTTGGCTCGAGGTGGTCATGTTAGTGGTCATGTTAGAGGTGGTCATAGAAAAAAAAAAGGTATTCGTATGTGATCGAAGATTTAGTTTCGCGAGCGACTGAAATTAAAGGGTCATGATGCGATCATTTGTTGAATCTTAAACGTACGATCAAATTGATTATATGAGAAACGATATTGAGAAAGGTGGCTGAAGAAGGAGGTATGATGCATCGTTAGAAAATGAATCAAATATGCGCAAATCGTGATGCTAACCGATAAGGCGTCGTCAACTGATGGTATCATGGATGTCGTCGAACCACTTACGCTTTCATGACCTTTGTTTCTCTTTCAACCACCGCATTGCAACCAGCAATTACTTTTCCGTTGACAGCTTGGTTCTGACTAAAGTCGCGAGTTGTTCGAAAAAAAACTCTAAAAAGAAGGATTTTGTAAAGAGAGAGACCGACGAATGAATAGGATGGTATCTGGAAACGATGCAGCTAAAAGTGGACGCTGCAATGAAGAAGAAAGCTTGAGAAGTAGTAATTTCATCGTTGTCGACAAGTGATTTGAAGTGGACTTTTATTGCTAGCTGCAATAATAAATAATAGTATACGTTGTTCACATTATTCACAGCCAATGAGGAGTGATTGGCTTTAAAGGTTCATTCATTCATGCAGAATTCATGCATTCGATAAGCAGGAATCGGTCGACCAACCATTAAACACTCTTTTTCATTATTGAAATTCCTTTTAACAGCTCTTAAAGGATTCTCGCTCATCAGTTCGCCTTTCGTTGTTCACAGCAGCGGGAAAACAATCGGAACTTTTTTGCTTGAGCCTTTCAAATTAGAACTTTTTTGTTTTTTACGCTTCACGTTTTCCATTTACCGAACAACCATCGAATGAAACAAGGCAAGTTGATGTGCCACTAAAGTTTCAAATTGTCATTATCATTCCACTTGAAGTTGCAGTCTAATTCAGTTTTTATAAATTTCTTTAAACTTACACCAACTTGTAGTAAATTTCATCTCTTTGGGTTTCCTACTTTGAAGAAAATTAGCTCCGAGATAGATAGACATACACTTAAATGAGGGTATCTAAAGTAGCCGATTTGGGGACTATCGTACTCGGGATTCAACAAGGAAGTGATTTTCAACTTAACTGATTCTTCTCTTCCGTATAGTTCGCTCATTCTCAACTATCTCATGTTTTCTCGGTGCAAGCGTCAGTTGAACGCTCACATGGAAGATGTTTGTTGTGTAGATGAGAAGATCAGAACCGCGTTAATGGTAACTTTATTTACTGCTTTTCGCCATTTAAGTATATACTGTACTGTCAATTAATAGATAGAAAAGGCCTTAATGTGACGATATTGTAAGAGGGTGATTTTAGAGGGAACGCTCTCGTTGAGCAAACAAGAGCTTTCGCGATACATATTGAGGAAATTTCACTTTGATGCCAATGGTGCGATTAAACATTTATTGGCCACTGGAATTCGTTGTTTGAAGATTATTTCTACTTTTTAAGTCCAAGAATAATAGTGGACAGAAATTCTTTGCTCAGACACTGATTAAGTTTGACCCGAAAATAGCAACCTGCAGAAATTGTCGAGTATTCTGATGCGGAGCAGATATGACCATGTGTCATATACAAAGGGGAGGATGGTTTACCACGTTTCACTTTTTTTGCATGAGAGTCCGGTTATCGGAACTACGAGGCGGCCAAATTAGCCGTTCGATGTGCCGAAAGGGTTCGTGGAATGCGCGCATGGTTTGCGCATGACCTTTGCTGTAATTTGGGTGCTGCGAGATGAACTCTAAAGGGTGTTGGTGCTGTAACGTTCGATCACCTTGAGACCACACTTCGTCTATACTCATTCGCTCGTTTCACTCACCTTTACCCTTCTTTTTGGAATTTGTACGACGCCTCAAATGCGACCTTCGCGATACAAGAAATGAGCATTTTCTCGAATAAGATGCGTTTCGTACTTCTTATGTATGAACGATTTAAGTTTTATTATGAAGCTGTAAATGGAGTCATATCTTTCCACGATCCATTGAGTTCATGTTTTAAAGTTTAGGACCATGCTCAAGACCCGAAGAAATCTTGACCGGAAAACTGTGTTGCTTATCATTCGAATTTTTTTTTCGTTCCGGAAGAGAGAAGATTTCTTGGTACAAGGAGGGGTTGAGTCCACATAGAATCTAAAAAACTGCAGTAAAAGTAAGAGTGAAGACAGTACGGAACAGTGAACCGCCTCTTCGATATCACGTTCTTCTTACAAATAAGCTTATATGTAAACATAATTCGAACGCTTTTGGCCCGCAAAAATCAGTTTTGTTTGCGTGAAGAGTAAATGAGAGAGAATCGACGGGATGTGTTCGGATCAAATATGCAAATGAATTCTCGAAAAGTTATAACGTCCCAAAAGCTCCCTTCTTTTTCATAGAATTCACTCGACGCGCTAAAGAAGCGTTCAAATGCGACAACATGTAACCATCTACTACCATTCGATATGTGCAGAACGTAAGTCGGATTTTATAGCATACTGCTGGCCAATTAAATGGGCTCACAGTACGTAGCGTACAACGCATGTTTCACTGATTGCACAACCTGCAGTGTGAAGTGTATTAAACTAGAGCTGCAACGGAATTGCGATCTTTTTTGAGTTCCGATTTCTGTTTCAATTCCAGTCAGTGATACGTTTTTTTTGCCCGAATAACTTAATTAATATCTTCGAAATTCACCATAAATTATAATGAACTCGATTGCACACGGTCACATCTGATCTAGCCGATGTGCTTAAATAAGTTACGCGCTGCTTCAACCTCTTCATATGGCTGTTTCAGACATGATGCTTATCTGTGGCAGCCGACATATGTTAGAGTTGGACCCTTCTTGTAGTCGTTAGTCTTTTATCGTCATTCGGTTTTTGTTCTTTGCTAGTGGAGTTGAGATTCATTTTTATCAGAAGCACCTTTCTGGTAGAGTTTTAGCGTATGTTTTGGACGCTTGCTTAAGCCGAGTTGTTGCACTCAAACGTTCCCTGATCGATGTCGGGCGCATATCCACTGCAACTATAAAAGTGCTATATCGACATTTTATCTCATGTCCTAACGAGTGTGGCATACTGTAATATAAGCTTTGGCTTTCGCGATACGTTGTTTGACGAGCGATCTATCAACTCTGCCGATTTAATGAACCGCTCGAAAAGTAATGAAAATTGAAATTTTATGTACCGTGATCGCCCCAATGATCTTCTACTAAACATTCATTTTTGTGTAACTCTAATGAAATAGGCAACCTCGATCGGCCGCATTGCAAAGTTTGCAATTTTTTTCTTTCTGAGGAGGAGGATGAGCTGATTTCTTTCTAAGGAGGAGGATGAGCTGAGGTGGGATGTGTAACCCACCAAAAGGTCGACGGATCGATTTTAAGTCGAAAATAGCGGGTAACATGACATGCAGATTTTACCAACTTTCATAACACGCTAATTCCTAGGTAATAATGGTTTCTGAGTTGAAAGTACCGGATACATAGATAGATACACACGCATATATACGCAAAGACACGACGTCACCACCGCATACTTTGCAAATTGCAATTTTGTTAAAACACATAAGGACCACCAACTCTCGTTGAATGTGAAAGAATCCTGTACGCATCCTGATTTAAATATGCAAACACAGATGGTAGCATGGGAAATTAACTGATCGCCTGATTCAACACCATTTCAACGTATTTCGTTCTTTAGTGCTCTAAAACATATTCCGAATCTCGTAAACGATCTAAACTCAAAGCGTTCTTTGTGCATCGGATAAAAGAATCGTGCAGAACACAGTAGCGTCACAATTATTTGAATTGGCAGCGTTTAAAAAAGGTGGCGGTGATTTAGTCGTGCATAACGGGTATTTTATAGCAATCGAAGAGCCTGTTTAACCACCTGTGTTGGGCAAATAGAAGTTGGATAGGTTGACGTTATTGTGTTGGGAGTTTGTTGTGCGACGATGCGCACAAATTTGTTTTTCATTTCGCAGCGTTCGCCTATGATGGTACGATCGTGTTGTTCAGTCAAATAGAGGATGTGTTCTTATGTTCTAACGAGGACGACTGGTTGCTATGCTTGCGTGCGTTTGAGCATACCCACCGCCTGGCTATACGGTGTGATGTCGTCTATAATTGGGCCGAGCAACCATTCGCCTCCGCCCTCCGCTTTCATGCAATCCGTGCGATAAGTGCGTTTTGCGCCGATCTATGTATGCGTTGACCCCCAACGACCTCCGACTACCTTGCATTCATCGGACGCTTCTTTAATCGTCCATTTTGCGAAGGACATTCCGTTTGCGTCTGTAAATTCGATCTCTTCGATCTTTTTCTCGTAAGTATGATCGCCTTACTCAGCGCTTTCTCGAATTGAGTGTACACTTAAGTGGACCAACCTAAATATTAGTGCTGCTTGAGTGATCTCGACGTATTGTTGCTTAGTTCGTATTGCTGCATTGGATTGCACCTTCCTCATTTGGCTAGACTCCGTTTGTGATATTTTTATATTTCGTTGCATTATGCCTTCTTATTGCTATATACAGAGTTTCAGCTGTTGACAGTTGCGTGCCGTATTTCAGAGATTCTCTACCAATTGCTAGCGATTTTCAAAGTGTGAATACAGTTTCCTTAAGCACATTGAATTAGCTACAAAGTTAGATACAAAACTTGTACCATTAACACTTATCGCATATATCGATTGGACTTTTAGGACGAGCTTTAATGAAAATGAAGTTTTTTTTTTGAAATATTTTTAATGTTTTCTTTTCGTTGATGACAGGCTGATAGACTTCAACAATTTCTTTAATAATCTTCGTTAATTTTTATCTCTTAACAGTTTTATCAACCATATGATCGTTGTTGCTTATTGCATTGTAAGATTAAAGAAAATAATTAGAGGAATTCAGTCGTTTTCAGTTTTGCAGCGAGCATTGGACTCAGTTTGTTTGCACAGAAATCGCGCAAATTGATGGCAGCATCTACGCCTTTTCGATTACCATTTTTGAGCGCATTCCTCTCTTCCCCCCTCCTTTTGCACAATCGACCGCTCTACGATGCAATCACCTCGTTTAATACTCTCTCTCAGCGTAAACCTCAATTGAATGACGAACCAAAAATATATTCGGAAGCTTTCAGTGTGCTAATTTTCCTCTAGGATTTACTAGGATTTATTTTTTGGATCACCATCATCCATTCGGTTTTATAAGAAGTGTTGTATTACTGCGACGAACAAGCAGTTATTCAGTAAGTTTTAGTAAATTCTCAAGCTTAAGTGGGCCACATTATTTCATACCCATATCGCTTGCTGTGATTGTATTAGCTAAAAGATCTCAAGGTGTTTATGCTATTTTATAGGTGCTATTTAAGCAGCCATTTGATCACTGAAACACGAACTAAATACCTAAGAAGAGGTTCATCCGAAAGCATACATCGTTTACATCATCTCCAGTAGAGCCCCTGGGGTTTTATTTTTCATGAGGTCTCGGAAGGAACCGTATTCGAGCGATGTGCTGTCTTCAAGGAGTCTGCTTTTTTTTTTAAATGCATGGTCTTTGTATAACGTATGTACTTTTAAAGTTCTGCTCAACCTGTCAGCGGTTCTTTTTTGAGTGCACAGCGCAACCTTTCACTGACCACATGTAATTAGTGCACCGATTTCCTTTGGAACGAGAGTGAAAGATCTTAAAGCGTTTTATACTCTCGTACAGTGCCCATTACATTCCCAGTCGAAAAGCCTCGTATGCCGGCTAGCATTCGGCTTAGCGAACGGCGTGCGTTCCTTCTTGTAAATTGGCTATGTCCACGAATCTGGTTGTCGTTCGTTTCTTGAAACGAAAGACTGAAGAAAGAAAGCTGTATTGATGCGGATGGCTTATTGAGCAGCGGCTTTTAGGGGAGGTAGCATTTTATGTTTTGAGGCGAATAATGCGTTCAGGTAGTGAGTAGTTGAGAAATGCTAACTTTAATGTTCGATTAATATGACCGATTGGACTTTTCATTGCAGCTCATGTGTCTTTTTGGTCGAACTACTGAAAAGGCTTAAAGGCTAATGTTTTTTTTCTAAGTTATAATTAACAGCAATATTTATGGACGAATTTGCCAGTAAGCGTTCTGTAAACGTGAGTTGGGAATTATGAACTTTAGTCTCACTCACAGTGACATCAAGCATTTCGTAAACCTTAGTTGGCCATTTTTTCAGCGTGCTCGCGCACAGACTAAGTGTGCTCTATATAAAAGAAGAAATGCAGTTTACATCTTAAAAGAAATATGCAGATGATCGAGCTAAATTGGCTTTACGGAAGGCTCTGAAGTAGAGGTCTATCACATTCTATAAAAGTCATAAAAAGTGATCATTTAAAGAGGATTATTTTCTAGTGACTGGATTAGGACAGCTACCAGTAACCAAACGGAGATCTTATAACACCTAAATTTGTGTTGTCGAGTAATGCGGTGCCATCGTTGCACACAGATATCAGAAATGAGGCAGCAATGGTGTTGCGAGTATAGTGGAAGTTCAAAACTGCAAAATAATTGCGCCCTTTGAGCATAGTCTCGGCTTTGTAAAACGTTTTTGCAGATGGTTCCTATGTGCGGCACACATGCAAACAAACATCTTTATAAACTGGTCTTGCGCTTCGTTTGTACTTTGCGCATCACACACTTCGCATCGTCAACCAACAATCACTTGTGCGCAACTTGGCCGTTAATTGTTCGATTGCACCTTATTCTTTTCGAATAATTTAATATGTTGTAGCCATTTCTATGTATACTCGTTGTTTGAATCCTATAGAAATTTAGATGATAAAGTAGCAGCTGTCATACACATCACAAATAGCCAACTGCGTTCCTAAATCAGTGAGAATATCGGATATGTGGAATTTGCGAGCCAACCTAACGGGGCATATTCGGCTGCACAATTTACTCAATCACTGCACTTTTCGTTAACATCATAGCCCACACGATATCTGAAAGTTATGCATTAGAGTTGTTGGCTTACCGTCTGTATAATGGAGGCAATTTTTAAGGTGTTTAGCTTGTAATCGCAATTTACAATATCCCAAGAAAGAACAATAATGAAACGTTAGATGTTATAAATATGGGCAATTTGTCGAAAAAAAAAATCACCACGTCTTGATCGATATCAACAAGAAAACATTGCTCATTTAATATCAGCAAAATCGTATTGATCTCATCAAATGGCCTCACCTTTGTTTCTCTTAGATATAATTTGATTGTACCGACGAAGTGATGATGATCTGTACTCGTTTTGTGATTGCTCGAATGATGATGAAAAACGTTCATTGAGTGAAGCAAAGTGAAAAAAAAATACACAAACCTTTCTTGTTTTACGAATTGACAGTTAGAAGGGCGGTAAAAACAATATTGATGGGTATACAGTGAGAAAAAAAACTCTAATGAAGGAAAGAAGAGATAGAATATATTAGCGATAATATCATAATTGGATATTATAACAATAAAGGCGATGTGATAATATCGATATGATATGATAGTCGATACGATATGATATGATAACGATATGATATCATAACAAATAAAATCGATATGATAGCGATAAGATCAATGTGACAGTAGTAGAGTCATAATAGATAACAATACCACCAGTATAAAACTGGAACGGGCAAGTGTAGATTACAACTATAACCATTACGAGGATTGCTTACGGTATGGGATAAGTTACTATAATTAGCACTTTTTTTTTCCTTTCAAAAGAATCGTTAGTGAGAACTTTGTCTTAGAAGACGTTCAGTATCTTCCAGAAATGTTTGTTATTCGAAGACTAAACTTGAGCTGTGCTTTGGAACATATTGCACTTGCTTGACGTCATTAAATAAATTCGGGTTCTACGTTTGGATATGTTTGTGTATTGATGAGTAAAGAGCACACTAATCATATAGATTGTTTTATTTTAGGGTTCCCCGAAATTCGTCCGCTCTTGGTTAACTTTATCCGAGTCTGTTACTTCACCCTAATTCCTCTTCCCATCGTTTTCTCTGCCTTTGCCCACATTTCCTCCCCAGTACCTATGTGTCCGGAGTGTTTCGTCTAGGTTTTCCTGGAATTCTCCACATCCGGTTTTTTCTGATCTGCGATAAGATCGTTTCCTCCTCCGTTTTCCAAATTTTTTTCCCCTGCGCCTCTCTTGAAGCTCAAAATTGCTTCTTGCTTATCACTAAATGCATATGCAAGATCGTACGAGGAAAAAAAGTTTAAGTGTCGATGTTTGGGTGAATAAGCGTTCGCATACATACAGTGAGTGTGTATGTATGAATGTTGATATATAGTGTTGATACGAAATGAAAGAAGTTGATCTGCAGTGCGATCTCGTCGCTGACAGTCCGTTTGCGAGCACGCTCACCGGCGAGTGGGGTCGTGCTCGAGACGGCGCCCTACCGTCTCGAGCCGCTCCCATCGGCCAGCTTCCTCGCCAGCATCAACATCACGAAGCGCATCTGCGAACATGATTTTAAGAACAAAAGGTTAGCTACAATTTTCACTACAAACTACATCAGCAAAAGGTGGAAGCGAAGGACCATACCTTTGTAAAAGTGGTAGTTTCTTTGTAGGTGATAAGAGAAAAGGAAACAAAAGAGAGCACTTTATCCGGCTTTGACTTGGACCCAGAAAGCCAGTGCAGTATACGTGCCGGTGAGAGCATTTTGATGGCTAAGTGTTAGCCTCAAGACCTGTCCTTGTCAGTGCGTTAGCCTCAAGTCTCCAAAGTTTAAAGACTCAGACGTGAAAGAAAACAGTTCTAAATGTCCGCTTGCCGTGGTCGACATATTCCTTCGTGAGTCGGAAGCTTTCATCCCACTTAAAATCCGACTGTTCGACGTTAAGGAGGATATGATCGTTGTGAGGAGTCAGTAGAATAACCCATCTAACGTGTTTCTCCGATTTCCTGAATCTTAATTCATTTCTTTTCATAAATTTTTTGGCGATTTCAAACACTATCTCGTTGATGCTTTTGCTTCTGGTTTTGCTGTAATAAAATACACCGTGCATATCAGCAGAATACAGGATTTTGCTCGTGAACGATTTCATGTGCGCAGTGGATCACCATCAGAATTTGTATGTCATCGTAGTGGAGGCAATGAAATAACAATGTTGATCATCGTCTAATAACTTAATTGTCTTCATCTTTTTTTTTCCAAAAACGCGCGGAACCCCGGTAGCTAATCAGCGTTCGACTTACGGAGTCGATAACTGATTGCCTCAGGTTACGGACAACAACGTTTTGATGTGCTCACTTGAAAGGTATTTTTAATGCCATCTCCTGTGTTATTTCGAAACAGTGTGTAAAAGTTGCAGCAGTATGCCTATTGTGCAATTGGCAAGGCCTTATGTTGCGGGCTTGGCATGTTGAACAGAAGCCACATTGGCGCCTCCTTACCGTTTATCTTCATTCAATCCGATCCAACGGTTCGCTTTCCTCTATCACTTCGCTATGAGTACAGGACGATCGTCGGACGCCTTACAAATCGGTCTCCATTTTCCGCAAATCATCCGGCAATCACTTGCAAGCATATTCTACGCTGCCGTAACGGCAGTATTCAGCATTTTGGTGGTAATAGCGAATGTACACACAGCGGCGATGTTGCGTCAAGCGGCCCGACTATATCCGTACACAGTCGAACAAAAGATCGCAACCACTGCAGCAGCAAAAATGCTTCGACAGGAACGCTCCAACAAAAATCCTTTCAACGATTTCAACCTTTTTGAGGTTCGTTTTCACTTCCATTCGATACGTGTTACTCGGCTTGCCAAACGATATCATTCGTTTCACTATTGTTTCAACTATCCTTTCGAAATTGTCCTCTGGTTAAGAAAAGAAGGAAATGAATGCCTTAGGCAGTTGGAAGCGCACTCTTTTCCTTTTGAACTAGGCAATTTTTTTTTTGCTGAAAGCATCTCATGAGTGTACATCATTGTTATGAATGAACGCTGGTGTTATAACCGAAATACTCGAAGCTGTCATGCAATGTTTTCTAATTCATACATAACAAGAAGTATGGTACGAAATAGCCATGCATCGACCTCTTTATGGCTGTTTTTAAAATGCGGCATTATGTGTTTGTAGAATGAACTTCTTTGAATATTATGGGTTGACCTGAGGACTGCGCTATCATTTAATGTTTAGAATTTAACTTGTTAGCCTATGTGGAATTTGCTTTGTTCAAGCTTGTTTACTTTTGTTTTTTGGAGCTGGCTCCAGGTAGGCGTTGAGCCGAAGCTGAGATAAACGATCAGATGTATGAACGAAAAAAAGTCTATTAACCAGCAGAATCATTCTACACAGATGTCGCCAAATTCAATCAAAAATCTAGCGCAAATATCAGTTAATCCATAAATTCTGATTTGCACTTGTTTTGGAGTGAAATTTGTCCTTTGACGACCATGACTGATCTAGTAATAAACGGAAAATAGCCGAACGAAGCATACGGGTCGATCGTGTGTTATGGTGGAATGCATATATTGAGGCGGTTTGCTAAATCCGGGCAAAATAGAGAGGGCAACGACCGTATTCTTTTCTAGCTGAACAATAGACTCTTTTATGAGTTGTCGCTTTGAGCACGACTCACTCACTTGTTTGTTTTTTGTTCGTATTTCGCATTGCATTCGCGAATCCGGTTCCCTTCTTCCCATTCACCAACATTATTGAATAGCTTTTCGGGTAACCGCTTATTTAAACTGTTTTCATGGAAATGCTATGGCTTCTTATTATATAACAAAATTTCGAAACGTAATTGAAACGAGTTTACTGTTAAACTGAAAGATAAGTCCGATTCGATCGATCTTCGAACATAAAACCATCATTGACTTGTGATGCAAATTGCACTAAGTATTGTTGTTAACAGCAACCGGAAACTGAGCCAGCTTAAAGTGGTGATTTGATTGCGCAAAAGTTCGGCTATAAAATTGTCCAAAGGGGCGATGGAGGGAAGCGGAAAGGTTGAAACGGGTATGAGATATGAGATCTGTGATCTTTCCATGCTGTTTTGTTCGGCCTTTGAATACATGAGACGAGCAGAAGGAAGAGCGATTGTTGATAGTGTTGGCAACGGTAGATACCGAACGCAGAATTCAGTTGGCGCATCCGGACCGATCACAAGAAAATTCAGCATTCCGCGTTCGCCAAAAGTTCCGACATTTGCGCCCTTTCATGATAAATTTTGGGCGTTTGGTGAGCCGAAAAAATGTCGAAAATCTTACTCCAAAAATTTGGCATTCAGCGTTCCGCCGATTTTGGTGAGCGGCGCAGCCCCGAAAATTTCAGTGAGCCGCAGAAATGTGGCACTCAACTTCCTTTATAAGTTCCAACATCAACCCGACAAATTTTCGGTTCAGGATTATGGGCACTCCTCGATTATGTTTTTAGTCTATTTTAGATATTACTCTTTATAGTTCTGTTGTTTTCATCGATTTCTTTACTGTGCATCACATCTTTCGAGAGAAATTGGATTTCTTTTCAACATCATCTTGCCCATTGTGTTTCCTTCCGCAAGATAGCTTTCAAAATTCTTCACTACCTTCGTACAAAAAGCCGAAGTTTCATCCATAAAAGAAATTTTTAAAGCATTTTGGAACATTAGATGTTTCGGCATTTCGCTTGAAGTTTGACGTTTGATGTTCCACCGAAAATGTTAGTTTTAGACCGTCCGTCTAATTCGAATTTTACCATTCGGCCAAAGGGAAGGGCATCTCCTGAGGGTATTTTCATATTCTTGCACATACCAGTTCGTGACACCACCCCCGCCTCTTGTGCACCTTCGCACCTTCAATCTTCCTTGACAGCAATCCGCATCAGAACGAGGTCACTATCCAAATTTGGCAAACACCTATAAATTATACAAATTAGGGCGTTATGGATGCGAAATACGCCTTATTTTTCGAAATGATTAGAGGACGCTCGAACAGGTCAAATTCTAGTGCACAAACGGAAATCTGTGAAGGAACTACTTCAGGTCTTCTGCGTGCCCTCTCTCACTGGAGAATGGGTGAACCAAAAATGTAAACAACCTTTGAGTTTCGTTATTTAGCAACATAATACGATGGTGATGGTGCTCGAAAGAATAGCGTGTAATACTCTGAAGGACACGACGACATCGAACGATGATATTGTGGCGTCGATGTGCTACGAAAGATTCTCCTCATCGACTAGCTTACTCAGCGTTGCCAGCTTAGTGGTACGTGGATTTTGGCATTCGAAATTCATTGACCACCATCACCTTGATAGTTTCTGTTTTGAACTACACTGAGCTTGAAACTGTTTGCAATAATGAACATTATGGTCTTTATGCATACGATAAAAGAACAGTTACAAAAGTTGATACAAACAAAGCTCTTAATTGTGAGACACCTCTGTCTTCTAAATTAAGCATAGGTAGGTCATGAATGCGTAGTTGGATGAATGCTTATCTTATGATGTCAAGAAATACATCTTATGGTGTCAATGAAAAGGTGCAAAAGGGGAGAAAGTTCAACAGAATTGAGATTGTGTGAATGGCTTTATCGGAAAAGTTTATGAGGTGACCTTCATGATCGTTAGTAAACAGAAAAAAAAGCGAAGCACAAAGCAAAGCATAGAGTTTATATGGAACGAAAAGTGCTTGTCCATGAAGCAAGAAAACACAGTCGTACATTTTGGTATTGATCAACGAGGGATAGCTATTGTTGATTATTCTATACCAAGTATTCCCTAATATAAATGCTTCATGTTAGAGAGTTGTGTATCGTTTCTGTTTCCTATGTTGGCATATTTTTGTTTTTCAATTCGATTACTCTCTCATTATATCTGTTTTGATATTATAACGACCGTATGTAATCGAGAAAAGCTTTTCGCCTCTAAACTGCAATTAAATTCATCCCATTTTCTTTTTCACTGTACCCAGTAACTCTATGTGATAAGAGAGCTTTAGATTTTGAATTTTCATGCTGGCGGTATTATTAGAACGAAATAAGCGAACGTTTATCTTTCTGTATTCAAGCTTAAAACATTTCAACACCTTCCAATGAGGCACTTGATCGCAGCTGTTAATCGATCTTGGCGATAATTTGATAAAGTAGAACTGTTTGTGAACGAATCGAGTCTTTTTTATTCTTCGATTATGCTGATTTTATTGGTCGCCATTTTATCGATTCTCGAAGAGCAGAAAGAAACTGAATTATTCTAGCGTCTTTAACGAGTATTGCTCATTTCGAGTAGTAAGATAGTATGCGGTTACCCTTAGTGATATAAGGGCCTCAGTCCTCAGTAGTCATTGAGCTTATAGAAGTGGTATGCCAACGATGAGGATGCGAGAAGTCACAAAGAAGCGAAGATGGAAATGTTCAGTGGGGATCACAAAGATCATAACTTCAGCGATAACAGCGAGCCACAATGCAGTGGTCAGTGGTTCGTTTAGTTGTTATCGTTGTCAAATTCGCTTAGTCGAACGACATAAACATTGAGGTTCTTCCGAATTTTTCATATGAAGCATTGCTATGCCTTCCTCTGACGATTGCTACATCTTATCATCCCTAATTAGTTTATTGCAGATGAAGAGATGTTCGCGAGATTGATAAAAAGATATATATCGCTTATTTTGAGTGCCATAAAAGTGCAGTTAAAATATTTCAAAAATATAGAGAGTCAATAGGATTGGTCAAACTTCGTTTCAAAAAATATCTATTAGCTCCGTAAGTATTTTGGCTGTTGATAAAACCCGCCCCAATCCGATCAATCCTTCGAACTGTGAAAGCAATATTGCATTGTTGGACCTACGAAGAATTTTCAGTGGAATCACAATAGGGGTTTGTGAACAGTATTAGAACGCCCCCTTGGGAAATAATATCTCATTTTCAGTGAGAAGATCCGGCCGAGTTACCTTGTAGTCACTATTTCCACCTCTTCCCAAGCGGGTATTTGAAGCTGTGTCCGGGAATGAATAGCTCCGATTGTCACTAGATCTAGTATTTGTGGATTCTATGATGCCGAAGACGACCATTATTATCGTTTGCTATCCCGAAAACATCTAAACATGATGAAAAAGCGTTGCAGACGGAAAGACAAACAGGAGAATAATTCCGCGCAAAGCGATCGACAATAGTAGAGATCTATCTGAGGTTGAACAGAAGCAGCATTCTCCCTAAATTGCGGTTAGTGCGTTCCACAACTTTGCAACAATTTGTAGTCCTAAAGCAAGTACACATACATATTACGAGCTGAAAGTTTAAAGAGTATATATCATTTCTGCACACTACGTGGACGGTGCTGATGTTGATCAAGCTAAACGTTTTGTAACAAACAATTTTTTATAAATTCTCGATAAATTCAGCCAGCTTTACTTGAGTATAAGATACAATTTTGTACGAGCCGCCTTCTGAATCTTGATGCTTCTTCGTTTAGCTTGATCAACATCATTTTTTTTAGCTTGATCATGCTTGATCTCCGCCTGTTCTATTAGATGAATTGGAAAATCCTCGCTCTTTTAAACTTTGGTAAATGTGTACTTTGGGTTTCGAACAACGACAATGAATCATATTTCTATCTATTGCTTAAAGTCACATTATTGGGAGGGCCCATCCATTAAATAGATGAAGGTAGCGGTAGCGTGGTTGAATGGAAAAATATCAAAGACGAAAATGATGGCATTATTCTCCACACAAATATGAACATTTTCACTGCTAACAGATCAGGTTTTTATCTATTCCTGAATAATTTTTTTGTTCGGGTAAAATATCAACTAACAAGAATAGTTGTACCCACTTCACTGGCTATGCTCTCAGTCGTGATAAATTGTCCACGGACGATAGGATAAAATCGCAAAATATTTTCTTGTAATGGTGGCTCATTTCAGTACCGTAATATGAGCAAGTACGGCGATGAAGATCCTCTTCTGCTAGCAGCTGGTTGTGACGATATGCTTTTGTGCTATTCGATTACTGTCAACTGATTGAGGCCAAAAACGAACGTTGTAAACGACATCTATCCAAATTGAACGAAATCGGTAACAGATATACTCTTGCGCATCTCGCAGATCACCCTAAAATAATTCCTCACGTGACTCGTCTACCTTCCTCACGTGACTCGTCTACCTTCCTCACGTGACTCGTCTACCTTCCTCACGTGACTCGTCTACCTTCCTCACGTGACTCGTCTACGAGGTGTGTGGTGAAGATACTGAGCAAGCTGTTCAACTTGACTGAAATTTTGCTTGCCATACTTTGTTGTTTGCTGCTATTGCAGTTCCTTCATATATATACTATTTCAACCCTTTCCTCCTAGCTTCAAATTTTTTCCTACTGAAGCGTCACCCCTCCCTCACGGCTTCTTCACGGGTATTTGTTAGTGCAGTAACGAGTGTTTCAGAAGAGATTTTTAGAAAGTCCCATTTTTCTGAGGGTCCTCAGTTCGTTCCTTTTCGTGGTTTATTTAAAGGAAGTGGTGTAAATATTTTCATGGCGTTTACAATATCAATTTATCATAAGTATGTCGCAGCCGAGATGCTCTAAGTAGAAGAAGCACGTTCTTTTAATAATTACCACTGCAACATATTGCTCAATAAATGAGAACATAACTTGTTTTTCACGAATTAGAAATTTTGTCATTTGCCATAAGCGAAAGATATGATATGAAACAGTATTTATGAGATTGATGAGCGAAGTAGAAAGCAAATCTCCAAATTCTAACATCTAAGGTCTATCAAGCAGGCTTACACGATAAGGGTTCTCGAAAATTTTCTAGCAATCGAGCGAGCAAATCTCATGGAATGCGGAAGCAAAGAAACTCGAAAATTTTCACTAATGTCATAGCCGGAAAAATGATTAAAACAATTTGCAGCAGATATTAGAATATGGGGATTCGTTTTTTACATATTGTTTTTAGAGGGAGTGTTTTCCAGAAAATAATGGCGTTTTCTCACCAAAGTATGTATACGTTACCGTCGGTCTTGAAGCAGATTTCTGGGCAAGAGGAAATTATCATTGAGGAGTTGAAGCAAACTCACATTCTACCTTTACGTGCTGGGACAATATCAAATGCCGATTCGACATCCCATACGGATTCTCGTATCTTCGTGGAGAATGTCGGTATGTGATTTTGCGAACCAAAATTCTAGCGGTCTTGAATTTAGCTAAAATAAACTTCATGCAATCAGACAATGAAAATTCTAATACAATAATAATGGGCCACTCACTCGATCAATTTCATAGATAACAGTTTAAGAAAGTGGTTGTATAATCAGGCTGAAACATCTTTATATACACATAGGCAATACGAGTAAAACAGTTAGAAATTCATTCGATATGAACCCTTTTATATTGTTTTCCGTACTGATTAGTACTAATAAGCTGGAAATGGAAAGCTCGGATATTTAGATCACATGGTAGTTGGACTGACGTTTAGCTATGAGAGGTTCATTGAATGAGTATGGCTGTTTCGAAAGAGGGTGCTTGAATAGGGTTGCCATAAAATATTCTGTTTAACAATACCACACCTGATGATCATATTTCACTTCAGCATTGATCATCTCAAATCGATAGGTGAAAGCGTAATTGTCTTTCGTCTACAATGCTCATATTTAGAAAGAGAGCAAAACGATTCTCAAGCATTTAGAGGTGCTGTAGTTGTACTTCGAAATAGAATTTAAAATGCTCAGCGATACAGTTTTAATATTTAAGGCTAACATTTGTGAATTCGGCCGATTCGTTGACAATATTGTCGATTCTGTATCGATTCAGCTTTGAAAAGATTGCGAAAAAATGTTCGAAACTGCTCTAGATGTGATGGAAAGGCGGTGGGTGGAAATGTTGATCAGCTACCTGCATTGATGCTTACCTAAATCAACTAATTGCTACGTTTTGTCAAAAACAACAAGGTTCATGCCAACCATCGCAACAGCACTAAAAAAAGGATCCTCATGTGTAAAGTGAATAAAACCATTTGACTTCAGTGATTCACAACCTCCGAAAATTCAATCATCGGTAGATCATCAAAGGGTACTATAAAAGTCATCTCCACCATTGTTCGCAGTGAATTTCAAAAAATGATAAAGAAAAAAAGCGGAAGGTGGCCAGTTCTTAAAACGATATACTGCATACAACCACCTAAGGCAAACTCCACGATAGTTTTACACATGTGGAAATTACCATACTAAGTACGCAAAAAAAACGATCAAGTATCGAGCAATCGCATTTCCATATAAGCGAATATTGCAGTTGTCTTAAATGATTGTGCTTTGCTCATGGTTCTTGTTTGTGATCTCTGCTTGTATAATCTTTTAAATTCACAGTGCATTTGATTCCTCATTTATTAACTATATGCTTTTCGCATTATTATTAAGACAGTAGTTGCCTAGTGCGAGCTGATGAACGCAATTCCAGGTACAGAATACTGACGCTACCATCTAGTCTGCTGTTAGATATGTAAAGAAAATTGTTATATAAACAACCTGAATCACAATATAATTGCTCGAAATTTTACGATATAAAGAGCTTTTTGCTGACCGATCGTTAATGAGGTTTGTAAAAAATATATGCACTTCAATACATCTAAAGTTTCATCCTTTTTTTTTCGATAACCAGTTCTCATAGAATGAATTATTTTAAGCATTCGCGTCATTCATTCAAAATCGTTTGAGCAAAAAAAAATCTCACAATTCGAATGCGCACAATGTGCAATGTTTCTATGCTATATGCTTTGAATCGTTTTTCGAAACGCGGTGAAAACAGTCACAGAAGTTGATATGATGACAACGTATGGTTAGGCTTGGCAGTTAAAAGCCCAATTTGAGCCTTATCGGTTAGGAAGAAACAAAGATTGTCGACCGCAGTTTTCACAGCTTGACCCGCTCGCCATGTAAGTATTGTTGCTGCAAAAAATATTCAAAATTTTGAAGCGTTACGATTTTGACGCTTGCCGTACATGTTGGGTCTCTTTCAGAGAATCTCTGCATACGTTATGGGAGAATTCAGACAAACCAGATATCCTATACATTTATATCGATGCTTCCGTATAAAATTCGATGATGTTTTCAGGTGAAGGTGAGCGAGAGGGTATGTCGCTGGTGCTGTGCAATGAGAGAGTAATCAAACCGGTATTAAATCATTCGATGTAAAGCATTCGTTATGCGAGACTATTCTTGTTAATATACCGTACGACCCGCAATAAAAGCCCCTTTTCAAAAGAAGTTCCTTTCGTTCACCGTTCTCCTTGACAAATGACCCCCTCTTTCGACTCCCCCAAAAATTGGGCATCACCATCAGGATGCTCCATAGGCTTATTACTTTATGGATACAAACAGCTCATTGAGTCAAAAATTCGACGTTACTTCATTATTACGAAACGGTTCACCAAATATTTTGTATTTTCCGTTGAATCCCCTCTGACAACGGAAACGTTCGAACATGTCCCAGAGGTCATGCGGTATCATTCTGATACAAATATTGGCTACTAAATTATTTTTCTTAATTCTATCCAAGTCTTCCCTAGCAGCTGTGTCGGCTGACGCTAAGACGCATATAGAGTCGCTCAAAAAAAAAATCACAAAGATCTACAGGTCCGATCATATTATACAACAGTGTCCAGGCTATTGAATAATTACTAATAATATATTCGTTGTTTACGTTTACAGCCTATGAAACCCACAGAGGAGTTTGATAACAAAATTTCGTGCGATAAAAGAAATTCGCTTTATTTTTTCTACCCGTTCTCTAGCAGTCTCAATATGTTCTAAGGTAAGATTTTAATATACCGCGTGGGAAATGCCGTGCGTATAGAGTAGGTATACCTTTGTCTAAGAGAGTGATTTCCCCCGAGTAAAGACCCGAATAGAGGACGTTTTGAGAATGAGCATGAAATCCTTAAAACAATGCACACATCCCATAGCTGCCGTCAATGCTGTCTTCTTGGTAGAATCACTTATCAAATCTTTGGTCTGTTGATGAACACGCTTATGTGCAAATGCGGAGGCCTTTATACGAAAAACACCTCCCAACGTCTACAAACCTCTTTTTCGGATTCTTTGTATTTGTGTCTTTCTGCACTTTCCGAGCATTCGTTCTTGCCTGATTGCTCTTATTTTCTATTCAAACGAATGCCTTACACCGTATTAATTCCTAATTTATTGAATTGTTCTGCGGGTCTCGATATATTGTTGTCTAAATTTTGGGATGAGCACTTCATTTATGAAATATTCTTATAGCAGTAACTCCTTGATCTAAAACTCGAATCCGCTACCGATCACACTTGTAACCCTCACACAGACCTGAGAGAAATTTGATCCCTTTCATGATAGGATGATTGATCAATATCACTAAGAAGTAGAGATTTGAATTTTGGCGACTATAAATACTGTCGCCAAAATCCTAAAAATACGACTATAAATACGGAGCAACTATAAATATTGATTTGATTTTTGGCGATAAGCGCATAATTCCAGTGCTGTGAACAGTCGATAAGCAAGCGGTACATTGTTTTGCAAGGATCGGTGATAATAACAGCGATGAGGTACTTCTGTGATGATGTACGATCGAAACTTTCATATAGTAAAAATATTTCTATCTTCTCTTTTAAGAAACACTATTTTTTGGGTGGTTTTTCTTTTTTTAATTTCATTTGTCTTCTCCGCCTTGTTAGCGGTCGAATTCAGCAAATCTGTGATGGTTGTGTACAGTGGTCTTCAAAAGATATCGAATATAATTGAATTGAATGCTTAAAGTGTTTTATTGTGCAATTCGTTCACGTCAACATAAATTGCTATATTGTAACGAACGCTAATTGTAATGCGAAGTTTTGGCTCACCGTGAGTGCCTTATGATTGTACTATTTATTTCGCTTCCAACTTTTCTTCCTCTACTTTTTTTTATTGGTTACGAAGCAGTGTCTACCTATGCGACTGGCAGGGACATTAATTGCAGCTAAACTGTGGTATTGCCTGTTACAGCTGGAGAACTATAGTGCTCTAGCAGGTAAAAGCGTAAAATATTTAGCTGCAACAGACAATACCCGACGTTCAGCAATGCTTCATTTCTCACTAACTCTTGTTAGCATCTTGTGGCAGTATGGCTCTTATGTGTTCATAACTGAAGCTCTATATTTCTTTTATTCGATAAAAGGTTGATCTATACACTCGACCGTTGTGCATTCGCATTGGCAATAAAAGCAGGTAATTAATTATAATCGAATGTTTGAATGTTGCATTTATAATCAGAAAACGAATAAAAGTTAGGAAAGGGTCAAAAAGCGACCGACCGAGCGGACACCAACCAAACATGAAAGTGAGTGAGTGACTCGCCCACGAACACA
Organism: Toxocara canis; assembly: GCA_000803305.1. NCBI lineage: Eukaryota > Metazoa > Nematoda > Chromadorea > Rhabditida > Toxocaridae > Toxocara > Toxocara canis. Next base: position 43,789 of record JPKZ01001187.1, on the reverse strand, counting down.
ACACACACACAAACACACATACACGCACACAAGCATAAGAAGAAGAAGAAAAAGAAAGAAGGAAGAAGAGGAAGGAAGAAGAAGAAAGAAGAAGAAAGAAAGAAGTAGAAGGAAGAAGTGGAAGGAAGAAGAAGAAGAAAGAAGAAGGAGGAAGAAGGAAGAAGAAGGAGGAAGAAGAAGGAGGAAGAAGGAAGAAGAAGAAGGAAGAAGAAGAAGGAAGGGGGAATAAGAAGAATAGTTTTTATTCATATGAATGAAGAAAACTGCACGCGGCAGTAAGATATATAACAAAACGGTACCGACACAAATGCACTTAGACGAGCATACGAGTATGCGAATTGCACATATGTAAATGAAAGAATCGCATGTAATGAGCGAGGAATGTATATAGAAGTAAGCGATAATGAAGTACATAGAAAAAGTGTACATAAAAAAGTGTACATAGAAAAAGCAGAATCAGTCAACATAATGAAATAGGCGATGCATAGAGTATGACCTGGGACTCAATAAATTAAATGAGCAATTGTTCTTAGGTTAAATGAGTCGAGGCGGTTTATGAACACAGAGAAATTCTGCACCTCAGCGATTCTACTGGGAAGTTCATTCCAAACACGAAATTCTCTGAACTGGAAGCAATAGAAGACGCTCTTCACAGAACAGGTTTTGCGTGCTAACTGATAACAATGGGGTCGACGTTCAAGCTGATTAAGAAGCGCAAATAAACTGTTTAGGGGTATATCACTGAAACCTCTGACAATTTTAAAACATAGTGCTAGGTCAAATTTAAGTCGGCGATACTCCAGAGGTTCGAGATCAAATATCTTCAACCTGGCCACATAATCAGGTGTATATGGCCCCATGAACAATTTACGAAATGCCATACGAGCATAATATTCTTGCATTTTTTTCAACCATTTTTATGTCATTCACCAGGTATGGTGATCATGCTTGCATAGAGTATTCTAGTATGGGACGGCAGTACACAATATATGCTTTACGATAATGTTCAATGCATCTGTGTTGCAATGCACGTAGCATACAGTTAGGCACTTTTAGCGCTTTCGCAACTATTTCAGTGCAGTGCAGCTTCCAGTGCAGATCAGGAGAAATCTTGACTTGGAGATCGCGGATCTCATCGTTCGCAGATGGTTAAAACATTGTTATCCATCCGTAGAAAGCACTCATGATGGAAATTAACGTGGAGAACTCGGCATTTTTTGTACGAAATGTCAACTTGCCATGATTTAGACCAAGCGCTGAAGACATTGAGATCGTTTTGCTAAATGGAAAATCAGTAGCCGGGTTTTGTAGAGGGCGATATATTTTTTAGATCATCTGCAAACAATCTGCAAACGCTAGATAAATTATCGGACACATAATAATAAGACCAACAATGGGCCAAGCACACTTCCCTGAGGAACACCGCTGACTTGATGGCGATAGTCAGAGAGGGAATCCCCTACCTTTACGGTGAAGCAGCGATTTATCAGAAAGCTTCTTAGCCACTTTAACAGCGGACCACAAACACGAGAAGCCTCTAGCTTGTGCAGAAGCTTACCGCTGCAGACGACGTCGAAGGCCTTAGCACAGTCAATGTATACTACACCGGTTTGAATTTTCTCATCAAGTGACTAATCCGATCACACATGGAGGTGATTATTTGGGAAATAGTTGATCGACCTGGTAAAAGCCATACTGGCATGGGTTAATTAGACTGTTTTCCAGGAGGTGCTGAAGTAAGTTATCCTTCACAATAATCTCCATTACCTTGCACACTGAGGACGTCAGACCTATCGGGCGGTAGTTCTCAACGCAGGTAGGTGGGGCCTGCTTTAGCAAGGGGGTAATTAAAGCGGTCTTGCATGAGGAGGGGAGTGAGCAGCAGGAAATACTTCTTTCAAAAATTAAACTCACTGGGACAGCTATAATATCAGCAGTACGTTTTATGAAGTAGGGTATTAAATCAGTAGTGAGGGAGGTTTTGCTGCTCGGTTTATCTATTGCCTTTCTCACATATTCTATACTCACATTCACGACTGAAAGTCCTTGTTTTGTCCTGAATAGGAATTCTGGCAAAAAGTTGTCGTATTTCTTAAAGAATTGACAGAAGAAGTCTGCAGACATATCACACTTGACACAATCCTCTACGGCAGGGCACGAATTCTGATCTTCTTGCCTGACGTTTAATTTTCTATTCATGTACGTATAAAACGACTTGGGATTCCCGGAACATATCAAACGCTTTTCTTGATTTTTTGCAAACTGATGATAAGCCTGACGGAAATCTCTAGCACACTTTGGAAATGCCGCTTGCCCACCTGGTTTATGGCGATCCAGCCATAAAAAATGTTTTTTGGCTGCCATTTGTTGCAAATAGTTAGGCAACGATAAGGCGGTTCTTTTCACCGTTGCTAATGGGATGCAAATATCAACAATAACATTCAACAACTCGATGCAAGCTGCATACATTGCCTCGATATTCAAACATTCAAAGAAATATATATTCCAATCGATACCTGAGCATTAGTCTTAATCCAGTCAACCCTTCTAAAATCTCGGTAACTGTGAGGCGAGGAAACTGGCGGTTTAACCATTATCTCAAAATGTACGCTTGCATGGTCGCTTGTGAAGAAGTTATCACCTATGAACGCTTTGTTTACCAGGGTCAAATCATTTGTGAAGACACGATCAAGCATATTGTCTTGACGAGTTGCGCCGTTAACGAATTGCCGTTCACTGCACTGGCGAATGAATGTCTCAAGCGAATCCGAAAAGTAATAACGCCGTTCTGATTCAAACACTCATTAAAATCTCCAACATGGCATATTTGTTGCACATAACTGAGCTAGGAACTCGAGAAATTCTTCCGTTTCGCTGGATGTACAATATGAAGGATGATAAACGATAATTAAGCGGAACATTTTCTCGCAAGCAAAGTCAACAAGGCGCCTCGCACTCAGAGGAAAACGGCATATTTTCAGAAAACGCGATACTAAGACCAAGACGCACAAGGATCGCTACGCCACCACCACCTTCCTTTTTGTTAGAACGCGATCAAATCTGAAAACGTTATATACGTATATATACAAATACACAAAGTCAGCTGTGATTTCATCCATTCTCGTCACTGATGCAGCTGACTACCACGTCCAGAAAGGATTGTTGTGACCGGCTGGATGAAATGCTCTAGCTGATTAAGCTAAACCCTATGCACGTACATCGAGGTTGTGCTGATGGGAATGCAATCGCGCTGCAAAAATTAAAAATGCTTCTCATAGCGCGAGCCCGGGCGAATTTGGCGTATCGGTGTTGCTGTATTTTACTGGAAGAGTATTCGTTGTTGAGATGTCGCTTTAGAGTGCAAGAGTAAGATTACTGGAGTAGCAGGTCTCCACGACGACAGATTTGGGCTTATGCTTTGGCGAGGTCACAAGCGGGAATCATTTGAAAGCTGCAAAGTGCCGCAGTTTTTGCTTTATGTTTTGAGTGTTATTTACAGTTACATATTTTGCGGGTGTTTTGTTGATATGCTTATTTCGTGATTAGGTGGACTAGAAAGTCCCTCTGCCTCGTTCTCCCTTCACCCTTCCTTCTCCCCCCACCAACCCCGCCCCTTTCTCACCCTTTGCCGTAGCAGCGTTGAACCCTCCTGGATTGCGAAACAATTCAAAGTAGAAATTAAGCGAGCCTCGAGGCTGACAAGTAAAAGAAGTTGCTGGTTCACACACAGTTTCGCAGGTAAAAGTTTAACCGAAGTGACTGTTGTTGGTTGGAGCGTACCCCTTCGTAAGTTCTAAGGACATCCCAAATTTGGTACTTTGGAGCATCGCAAACCTCGACCTCTGTAAACAGATAGTGAAGACTGTTTTTCCCGAGTTTTCTTTCTTCTGCGTGTCGTGTAAGGGCTGAATTACTGTGCGTTTGCAAATGGCTTATAACATTCAACAGATATTATACATATTCTACCATCGTAGCATAAATTGGTGTAATATGGTGCGATAATGAAAGTTGGCCAACGAGCTGGCAGGGCATTCACTGCGAATGCAAACTAATCGCGAACGGCAATAGACAGAGGTTTATCTCTGGGCTATACGTTCGATACTGTTCACGTTTTTTCACATTCTTGGTCATCTTTTTTTCCCACAGTCTTTTCGGTTTCACCATAGATCATCATTTATTGCAGTGAGCTGATGCCGCGTTAGTCATAATAAAACTAGATCCACTATAAGAATTTGTGAGCAGCATGATTTTTGATACTTGCAGCTTAATTTGTTGTTAACCTAATGCAAATCGATTTTTGCATATTATTTACGAGTTGCAAAGCGATGCAATTGTGAGCTGTTTGCACGCAAGCAAATGCAAATTTCATTTTATGCTGTACGTTGATTGTTGAAATTCTCTCCCATTTACAGGCGGCGTATGATGTCGGAGCAGCAGCCCTTAATTTTGGGTGCCTTTACTCGTCAACAGGTCATCACGGCCGCAGGTCTTGCCGCGGCTGCCTTTGTTGGATACTGCATCTACTTCGATCACAAGCGACGTTCTGCACCCGATTACAAGCAGAAGATCAGGGAAAGTAAGAACTTCGACCTTCTTAATCATCTGTAGAATCTTGTTAGTGCAATGGGGAAGGGGGTGGGGGGGGGTGGTTTTCGGGATCTTGATTTTCAGCACAGCTCGAGGCCGTCATGTTTGTGGTTTATGCGCATCTGTCTATCCAATAATGTGGACCCTTATAATTACGAAACTGAAAGCGTTAAATTGTGTAGTTGCAATATACATTCTGGGATGGTACCTTTCACTGTATTTACCACTTCCAGGATGCCTTATAACTTACGACATCTGAAACCTACAAAACTACTTACTGGGAAGCGTTTTACCAGCGATTGGGTTCTAAAACACGCTGAATAAAAGATTTTTAACGCAAATTTCGTACGGCCGCTATGTTTGCTCCAAACATAGATGCATTGCACCTTTCAGTTCTCATATATTTTATCATGTACAGTAGAATAAGTTATGTGGATAATTCTCTTCCTCACCCGTAGCCGCCAGGCGAGGCAAACTACTGAAATTCCATCTCAAATGATGAGAGGACAGGAGAGAAACTGGCTGAGCACAGTTGACAGATTTCACGGTGGTCAGAATGCTAGAAAGAAAAAAAAAGGTGCCTTGTTCTCTTAGGTGCAGAACTTGTATAGACCTTAGGAGGAGCGGCGCCAACATCGTTCAAATAATCCTTCGTACGGATCTGATCACTTGCATTGCCTGCCATTCGAAACTTAGCTAATACAAAAGCGGTCAAGATAGACTGGCGATTTTACTGGCACAAATGCCTTAAATTTTTCCATGCGTCGGTTCTCGACTTTTTGCGTAAATATTTTAACGTTTAGACTAATTCGTGACCATTTTCTACACCTATTCCGTTTCCAGTCAAAT
>JPKZ01001187.1:0-16727 GCA_000803305.1 Toxocara canis | reverse complement strand
CTTATCTTGTCAATTTTAAAAACCAAGCGTTTAGAACAATTCGAACAGCGCACCAGCGATGAAGAAGTAGTTCTGCGAAGAGCTCATTCCCATCGCAATAATTGTGAAGAAACTGATACTTCCAAGCAGAAGAAATAATCCCAGCAAAACCTGCGACAGTGCCCGGAGACGAACCTGAAGCGGACATCACATAATGGCGTTTCACGTTCGATGAAAGCTTTTTCTACTTCTGGTTTGTAACCGCAAGAAGAAAAATGAGTTACCAAAAACAAGAACTGAAAGCATGTGACCGTTAAAAGTTACGCTAACGAGCAGCTATATTCACGATTACTGACGCCTTGCTGTCTGCACTCAAGTTGGCGTAAAGCTGTGGCTTAAAGTGGTGCCAATAATCCACCGCGAAATTCTGCTGTAATCGACATCTTAAGATTGCATATAAAACCATGGCCAGAAGTGTACTTTAGAATTGCCTAAAACTGAGTATGAGAAATACCGAAAACTGTGGTATAAAATCACCTCGAAATCATATACACTGTGGAATTTGTGTTGATTTTTTGATAAATATAGCTGAATTCGTTCAAGCAAAAGAATAAAATAATTTCAAAAATCTTACATAATGGCCAATAGATATTGTGGCATAACAGAATGGACACTCGACAAGACCGTTAGGTCTATGGTACTGAAATCGTGATTGTAAACAAATTATGAACATTGAGAAAACAGTAATAGAAAGAATAGACAATGGCTGAATAAATAATTTCAGCGACTGGCCTGAAAAATGGCTGCGCTATGTAGCCAAATACAGCAAAAAGACCTTCTCCTAATGTCAGTCATTCCTTCGATACAGGTATCTTCTCACCTTCTCCTAATGTCAGTCATTCCTTCGATACAGGTATCTTCTCACCTTCTCCTAATGTCAGTCATTCCTTCGATACAGGTATCTTCTAAGAGTTTCCTGTCTAGAAGTAGCACGATAATGGCTCCTTGCATAGAAATTTCAGCCAATGAAAAGCTTTCTATTTTCAAAACGTACTTTTTCACACTTCGAAGTACATGATGCAAGATAACAGAATAAAAACAGATTGCGACATATTTATAATACTTCAAAACAGGAAACGTCAGAAAATTGAGCGCTACTCTGCAGAAACTGTTACTGTTTATTTGGCCAATTGCGTCCGTAATTTCGTACGTGCTGCTATATATTGCTTGGTTTGAACGATCTTCTACGATAGAATAATAACATGCAAATTGGTCGGATTTTAAACGCACCAAAAATGTTCCTTCGCAATGAGGACACGCATAAGTTGGTCCAGGAACATTCCTTGGATATTCCGTTTTCTGCAGCTTTGGACCTTCAAAATCAACGAATCAGTACGTAGGAATCATCAATAATTTGAGCACAACAATGTATTCGTTTTACTCAGTCGGACCGCATAAGCATCTTTGGCTGCTTATAAATAAAAGTGTTCAAAGCATTCATTGCCATGTTTTCTAAGGTCTCATCATTACGAACGTAAGATGAACAAATCATTTAAAGTTAAAAAAAAATAAAAGCGTCAATTATATGGATGCGTGAGACAACTTTTTGCTCTTCCGCTAAAAGCGAAAATTTTTCCAAACATAACGCCCCCCCCCCCCCCCCATACCATTAAAAAATGTATATATATTTTGCTAATGCGGATGATTTCGTATGCAATAAACAGATTACAAACATCTCTTCTATAATAGGGATTTATAAGCGCCCCGTAGCTGCCGTTCTCGCCTGAAATGCAAACGACTCCAACAGAACGGGAAATCAAACGAGTACGAAGGCTCATAGAAAAGTACGGCTGCTTAGATAAGATAATAACTGCGCGTTCGACACGAAAAACGAGTCGGATATAACAGAGATAACGAAGAAGGAAAGCGAAAAAATGCAAAATACTGCTTAGCTAAAGGAAAGCGCCAGAATGGAACCAAAACAAGCTAGGAACTACCTTCAGAAAGCTTAGCATTTGAAGTAAATGTGAGAAGTTACGTGTTTCTCCCGTTGAAGCTAATGTGAAATGGTAAGTTAGCAGGCAGTTTGAACGAACTGGAGAGAAAGCATCGGTGAACATGAAAGAGGTTGACTGACATGTACGCCTTAAACTTTCAGCACTAAGTTCGAATTTCATCGGTTTTGAATATTTGCTCACCAAGCCGCTCCCACTAAATTCTTGTGAGCATGGAAAACCGGTTGTTTTTTCTCTACTTGTATTCTCTTCCCTTGTCTCTTCCTCTCCCCCTCTCTCCCCACCTCTCCCTCTCCAAAAAAAAAAAATTCAAAGCTGCGAATCCCTGAGAGGTGACAAACTAACAACCTTTTTTTTGGGTGCAGGTGAAAAGCACGGTATGACTGTTATCTGGGAAAGTATGATTGTCGCCTGGGAACCAAAAAAAACAATTCAATATTAAACAAACAGTAGAGATGCACTCGAGGAAAAAAACTGTTCTTCTACAAATAGTAGATTATCTGTTGATAACTGTGCGCAAATCGCAATTGTGATACTGCTGAACCGTCAATCGATTTCTAAACGTAATCCGAAAGAATCAAGAACCGAACAAAATCAAGCGTTCAACTTGCTCTTCGCTTTATTGCTGTACTCAAGCATTTATGGGTTGAGTCCTTCGGATGAGAAAAAAATAAAATGAATGTGTTCTTTCAAACGAAAAAAAAAGAGTATATTTTAAGTGTGTCGATGATATCAAAGAGCTATGATAAGTATGGGAAAATTTATCTGATTCTGGCGTTGGTAATCGATATCGCGTATTATGCATTTGAAGCACACGTTGGTGATAAGCACACAAAACGCTGCTTATCATATTCGTGTTTTTTGGTGAACTTTAAAATAGAACTTTCATGTTATCGCGTGGCTGACATGCGCTCAATTCGACACCAGACAAAACATTCTAAACCAAAGTTTAGTTTGACGTATGAATAGGACTGTATAATGATTACTACGCAAAGGGATGCAAAGGAAACCGTAATTTCATCGATTCCCGTATGGATGCAGCTGACAGGCATGCCCACGTATGATTGTTTTGACCAGTTTGGGAACGTCTGGTGGTCAACCTGCTGGCGATCCGTCTGGTAAGCAGCCGGGAATCGAACCCAGGTCTTCCCGCATACGAAGCATGAGCTCTACCACTAAGATACTTGCTCGCCGTATAATGATTACCATAGAAAATTTCAAAACAAGTGTCTAATTGCATCGATGATTTCAGAATAATCTAAACATCCGAGTTGCTTATTGATGCACATTTTATAAGGATAACAGTATGACAACGGTGACCGAACTTACTTCGACTATTTACATTTATCGAGAAGAAACCAATTCACGATGTGGAGAGACCGGAATGGAGGGAATCGCTTACAGTAAGAGCAAAAGGAAACTGATGATTGAACAAACCATTAAGAATAAATGTTTTGTCTTCTTTTTCGTTTCATCCAAACGCACAACTATTGATGGCAGCGCTATTCAAAAGCCTTGACAGAGACAGATCATCGATGGGTTATTCCCGTAATTTTCTGATTGTGGGCGCTTTTAAGCGCAGTCGTATGCCTAGCTTGTTAATAAAAATCGAGATTAAATTCCTATCGTGAAGTGATGGGAAACACTGCAATGCTGTATATAGTCAGTATAACGAAAGTCTTATTGATCAGCCCAATATAAATATAACAATGATTAATATTAGAATTTAAAAAAAATGAATTCAGTAAATGAACCTTTCTGGATGTTGACCTCATTGACGTGAGCAGCATGAGAGGCATCGTCACTGGTGTTACGGTCATTCATATCGGTGGTCATAGTCTTCTTCGAGCCATCAGCTCAATTGCCAATTCTGGAAAAAAAAATTTGCCGAGTAAAGCGACCCCTCTCCAATATAAATATTAGCGAAAAATAATTCATAGCAATGCGCCACAATCGCAATTATACATACGAATGAATATTATATTTTATCGCATTCAAAAATATGTAGAACGGCAATGTGATGACCGGCATACATTCTAGCAACAACCAATATTTGGAATAGAGGAAATTAGGCGTACATGAGGAACAAATTAACGTTAGCTACAAAAATTGTCTTGATTTTGTGCGATTTAACGGGTGTAGCTGATTGTAGATTGCAATGCTAATGAGCTAATGAGACTTATTTTTAAAGATAATTTTATTAATAATGCGCTTAACAAAATGCCTAATAGTATGTTTTATATATATATATATATACATATATGCCTAATAAAAAGCAGAAAACATTTTTGGCAACAAACAACAAAACGGAATGCGTCTCAATTAAAATTGAAATTTCATTTGCAGGTAAGAATTTATGAAGTCACATATACAACGAAAAATGCAACACATTTCACACATGCAACGGTGAGCTATGTATTCAGCTTTAGTTAGCAATTCTCGTTTAGTGACGTCAACAAACCTTACAATTACTTTTCATCGAAACCACGACAACCGTTTTGAACAAAAAAGTACGAACAGCTAATTTTCGCTTCAGTGTGATGACGTCCGTCCGTCACTGTTTACATGTTTCGTATGCTGGCTCGAACTCTCGATGTTCGGAGAGCTTTCATAGGCGAACACTCATGAATTGCGTAATAAACAACCTAAATTGATCACGTTTGCACAACCACTGCCGATTTTCCGTGCGTTTGTATGCGCAAAGTTTTGGTAAAAAAGAGAAAACATGATTGTCTTCAATTTTTGCAGGCTCACCATCTTATCTATTTGCCGTTGCTTTTCTAAATATCAAAGATCATTTTTTGAAATATCCGAGATCTGCCCTCCCCCTCATCCAACCACCATTCACTTGTAGAATTACTCGTGTGATTATAGCTGCGCTGAAAATCTTTTCGGAAAGCCTCTCATTTTCTTTCATGCCACTTTTCAGCGTAATGAAATCGGAATGAAGAGAAAGCCAGCCCACGAACTTTTCTTCAACAACTTTATTTGTGCTTATTAAATGCCGTCATTCGATCGCCTACTACTGCACAAATTTTCATCCAGATTCCTTAGCTCATACAATTTTGCACAACTACATCTCAAATGGTTGCCCTTCACAAGGAAATATGGCGTGCTACTGGAAAATATTGTCGACCATTCACTGCGCATGCTTCAAAAGGCTTAGCCAGAAAAGGAAAACCCATGCCCTTACTAAATAAAATATGATGATCATGAAGCCTGTTATTTTGAAAAAATAAACCATACGAAATTTATTTTTGCGAACAACTTTGATTTACTTGTCGCACATATTAATTTGTATCATGGAAGCATTAAGTAGAAACCCATTACAGAAAGACAGTCAGATCTCCAAAAAAAAAAATAATTCCTTGATAAGTTTTCAAGACGAGATTTTTAACGAAATACACAAGTAAATCGTTGTCTCGAATTTTTCTTTCGAGAAATTTCGTTGGTTGTCAAAAATTCGGCTGTCATAACGTGGTTACTCCTATTTCGAACTTTAATGACAGCCCATCAAGCCAAATAAATTCTTGAAATCCCAATATTCGCCTTAAAAGTTTTGACGCCTAAGACTCAAGACAGGCCAGCGAAGCGAACTGACAACTTTTCTAAACTTCATCTACTTCTCAACATCCCAACATCCAAGAAAACACTCCCGTGGAAAAATACGAGCCCATATCAAAACGTCCTCAATTCTTCGGATTTTCAAGGAGCTTTCGTGAGCTTAAGCTACCGAATCTCTTGCCGTCCACCTATGATCCATGAAAGGCCGATTGCCTATCTTTTGCGTAGACTGGATTTGTTACATGGGACGAGTTCAATCGATGTCAAAGCTAAACGATCAAGCTAGTGCTTAAGTATGGCGCAAGTCCATGTATGTTTTGAAAATAGGGCGCAAATCGAATCAGATTTAGATCTGCCTAAAGTCAACCACTATTAAATTAGAAAGCCTTTGTATTCGAAACGAGTACGGTAAATTCAAACCACCTTCCCTTACAACTTTGAAAACTTTTGCGGCCAGCATTTTCGGACTAAATTTGCAAATCACGAATTTTCCGCAGTCTTTCAGATCGCTATTTTAGGAATATTCTGAGACCCTAATTTAGCGATTCACGATTTGACGCTATGGCCTGCTCCTACTAAAGAAATCCGCAAAAAGGACTTCTAATTGCGAGCATACGCTAAAAGTGCCCAGTGAATCGAAAATTTCTTTCTGTTGCTGCCGGCTGCTGGTTACTCCTAAAAGATTTCCAAAATTAACAGCTAACAAACTCCTCCTCCCATCGTCCACCAATCTGTAACCAACTTCTCCTGCCATGATCGCGGATTTGAAGGCATGACCACCGGCAAAATTTCAGAATCGTGCTCATGTCCGATTCGAAAGGAACGCGTGGAAGTGGAGTCATATGGTTTGTTGGGGGCGCACTAAAGACTTAAAATTCTGCTATCCGTAATCATCAGTCGTTGATAGAAATATGCGTTCGAACCATGCGAGAAGTTTGCTTCGGAAGCGCAAACTGTTTTTTGTTTTTGCACAAGATGTTCACAAACAAAAAGCATATATATAATTCATTTGGAGCGCAAAGCGTAATGTTTTTTAAAAAATTTTGAGGCAATGCAATTCTCTTACACAAAACTACAATAACATCAAATAAAGCAACGTAACTCTAGAAAACATTGGCCCAATAACCGATCCAAACGAAATTTATATCCAACACTTTTCTTTTTCATGAAAGTTTTTCCCATGCGTACATCACGGGAAGTTTTGCTTAAAAATACACAAAGATGTATGGAAATACGTAATTTTATGGCACGAAAAAAGTACAGTTTCTCGTTGTAAAATTATCATTTTTATTAAAATTGTTACAAAATTGGCCTTTGTTACTCAAATATTGTCAATGTGGAAAATTGCGATGGCAAATTTTTGTACGAACGCTTCAAAATATGCAAATCTGTTCGCATCTTCGCAAGCGAATGCTCATTTAAATATAAATTCCTTGACTTATGCTATTAGCGTTTATATGTGTACGAGTTCAATCGATGTCAAAGCTAAACGATCAAGCTAGTGCTTAAGTATGGAGCAAGTCCATCTATGTTTTGAAAATAGGGCGCAAATCGAATCAGATTTAGATCTGCCTAAAGTCAACCACTATTAAATTAGAAAGCCTTTGTATTCGAAACGAGTACGGTAAATTCAAACCACCTTCCCTTACAACTTTGAAAACTTTTGCGGCCAGCATTTTCGGACTAAATTTGCAAATCACGAATTTTCCGCAGTCTTTCAGATCGCTATTTTAGGAATATTCTGAGACCCTAATTTAGCGATTCACGATTTGACGCTATGGCCTGCTCCTACTAAAGAAATCCGCAAAAAGGACTTCTAATTGCGAGCATACGCTAAAAGTGCCCAGTGAATCGAAAATTTCTTTCTGTTGCTGCCGGCTGCTGGTTACTCCTAAAAGATTTCCAAAATTAACAGCTAACAAACTCCTCCTCCCATCGTCCACCAATCTGTAACCAACTTCTCCTGCCATGATCGCGGATTTGAAGGCATGACCACCGGCAAAATTTCAGAATCGTGCTCATGTCCGATTCGAAAGGAACGCGTGGAAGTGGAGTCATATGGTTTGTTGGGGGCGCACTAAAGACTTAAAATTCTGCTATCCGTAATCATCAGTCGTTGATAGAAATATGCGTTCGAACCATGCGAGAAGTTTGCTTCGGAAGCGCAAACTGTTTTTTGTTTTTGCACAAGATGTTCACAAACAAAAAGCATATATATAATTCATTTGGAGCGCAAAGCGTAATGTTTTTTAAAAAATTTTGAGGCAATGCAATTCTCTTACACAAAACTACAATAACATCAAATAAAGCAACGTAACTCTAGAAAACATTGGCCCAATAACCGATCCAAACGAAATTTATATCCAACACTTTTCTTTTTCATGAAAGTTTTTCCCATGCGTACATCACGGGAAGTTTTGCTTAAAAATACACAAAGATGTATGGAAATACGTAATTTTATGGCACGAAAAAAGTACAGTTTCTCGTTGTAAAATTATCATTTTTATTAAAATTGTTACAAAATTGGCCTTTGTTACTCAAATATTGTCAATGTGGAAAATTGCGATGGCAAATTTTTGTACGAACGCTTCAAAATATGCAAATCTGTTCGCATCTTCGCAAGCGAATGCTCATTTAAATATAAATTCCTTGACTTATGCTATTAGCGTTTATATGTGTGTTGCCATAAAAATCTTCAGAAGAGTTAGTTGAAATTGAAGAAAAGTGTATTAGTTGAAATTGAAGAAAAGTGTATATAATCTACAATGTATCCTAAAATACCTTTCGAGAACGAAATAAATTTTGTTTGTCGTGAGAGGAAATAAACTCGCTAGTGATGCAGAATGCTATTTCGGATAATAGAAGTATATAGATAAACTAGGAAAGGACCTAAATGCATTAGAAGAATTAGAAGAAGAATACATGAGCATCGCAACATTTCATAACTCGCATGCGTTTCCAGCAATTATAGAACGAACGAAGCGTGCAAAAGTTACGCTCATGATCTCTAGTCTCAATTAGCAAAAGGAAATTGTCTATTTCACTTTTGCTCCTTTGGTGTTTCTTTAGGTATGGCTTTCTTGAATACAGCGAACAAACATAAGTACATGGAATTGATTGTTTGCAAAATATGCCTTGGAGAAATAACATAAAAGCTACATTCATACGCAGACCCACATTTCAGTAATGAGTTTTGCTGCAACCAGCAGCCGATGAACTGCTATGCCAAACGCATTGCCAAGTCCAAGACGTCAACTCAGCTTCGACTTTCTAAGAGAAAGGCAGCAATAGCGCGGTATCAGTATCGGGAATATGTGGATAATTAAAATTAGTAAATAGGTAAGTCAAGTAAGTAAGTGGGTAAGTAAGAAGTAAACAACAGGTCAGCTCTTTCTATTTAGGATGTGAATTTTCTATGAATTTTGAAGACTCCGAATCCCATTTTTGAATGAAAATATAATTCTACTTTTAAAGTTCCCTAAAGAATTTACATTGTCTATGAGGGCGAAGTAATTTTCTTTGTTCTCGTTCCTCTAAAGCGACTTTGTTCAGAAGAATGCAAACGTCCATCCATTCATTCAAAAACACTGTGGAGCCATCGAATGGCCGGAATATTTGGTCCACGACGAAGAAAGAATGCGCACAGGATAGGAACAAATGGATTCCTGTTAACTTGCAAATCACAACGATCGCAATGAGGCAAATACGACTAATAATGATGATTAAAGAATGGGTCGGCTAAGGTAGATGATAGGGTATACCTGGTTCGAAAATTCGACACAACCTTTGATTGAATAAAATGCACAATGAAAATCGCGACGTAGAACAGCGGAAAGTAAATTCTGGTTGTATGGGGCCGGAAGTGTTGGTGTCATTCACTCTATACGAATTGCAGAGCGTAAAATAACAATGCTAACACAAAGACATAGGCTATGAAGTGATTTCGGTTGCATTGTTGCACAATTCCACACATTTGAGCGCCAGTCAGCTTGATTGCGAGCCGATCGGGAAAAGGTAAACATAGCATCGAAGTTTTGCTTACTCCATTTCGAATAAAATAATACTTTATTTGATGCTAAAAATTGATGCTAAAAAAGCATCAATATTTTGCTAAGCAGCCAGCGGGTTGTAAATGAACAGGTAAGATGGGGTAAGAATAAAACAGGAAAGTGTTAGATACATCAAGCTGAGATGTAGCGATGGCAGCAATGATAAAGCAGCGGGGTTTTTTGCCGTTCAGCACACAGTTCTCGAAACTGCATATTTCTGTGCGTTAAACGGTCGGTTAGCTCCGAAGTTGGAGGAAAGGTACTCTTGAAATTGTTCTTGGCTTGCTCACCACTGATGCAAAATCGGCGATGGAAAAGATATCTACAGAACGACGAATGGTGGTGACAACTACACTAGGAAAGTTTCAAATAGTCATGATGGCTTAATTTTAGAATATATCTCAACTTAATGTGATTCGCAAAATGAATACATTAAAGAAATTTGATGATGCTTTAAGCTAAATTTCTCATAATTAACTTAATCTAAAGTGCTTAACTTAATCATATGAAGCTGAAGGTATTATTGTCTATTAGCAGTTTTCTATAACTTTAGTCGTATAGAATGTGCTAAAATGAAGAAGATAGTCGATAGGTAAGACAAAATAAGCGAAGAGAACGGATGAATAGAACAGGCCGATCGGTGAGTGTGCGGGTTCTCAGGTGTGTAAACGTGTATCTAGCTGCTTTTTAATCGGTTCGGCTTCACTGCTAGTCATGCCATCGCTCCTTGATCTTCTTATTTCTCTCACAATTTGATCGATTGAATTCTTTTATTTTTATCCAAACACTTTTGCACTTACTTAATCTAAACATAAATAGCGTTTAAGTTAAGCGTTTATTATTCGTTCAAAGTTTTACGATTTTCATAACTGTGTGATCGTGAAAGCATATGTATAACTCATGAAGAGGCTCATTTCGATGAAAACAAAACACCCTATCAACCCTTAACCAGACACATGTGTTTTGGAGAGCTGCCTCAGTACTTATGGCTATCTATCTATCTATCTATCTATCTATATATATATATATATATATAATCTTTCACATTCCAGCAATTTCGCTTCATTCCCTTTATATTACCTATCTTTGCCATGAGAAGCTTTGAAATTTCAAATTCTAATTTTTAACGTTTAGATGTGTTTGATTGCACATCATAACGCAATCATAAGCGAAAATTTTAACGTGAACAACGATAGACAACATCATGTCGATTCGTAAATGTAAACGATTGATGGCCTCGTCGTTTACATGCGAATTTTTCATTTTAGAAATGCTTTGAGGTTATTGTAGCCGATTCAATATTAAAAAGACTGAGGCCAAAATCAAGATGTCTTCGAACTTTGAAAGGCATCTTGAGAGCGCTAAATATGTTTTTTTTTTTGCATTATTTCTGAGTTTCATTCACAAATTGCCAGTTCGCAAAGTGAATGTGAAAGTTTTCTCGATTCAGGTACACTCATTTTTAGGCCAAATCAGCAACAATACCACTCCAAACACAAACATACCCATCCATTAAATCAGCGCTTCACTGCTCTTTTTTTTTCGTCGACCCTAGATGCCATTTACCTTGTAAACAGCACAAAAAATAAAACCAAGTTTGATTCAATAACATCAACAATGTTTTCTCAGTTTTCTGATAATGAAAAGCGAAGAAACTGGGCATTATTGCATTCGTGAAGTACAACTATTTCTCTTCTAGCAAAAACTCGAACAGCTTACCTCATTGAACACAAAGTGAAAGAGATGACGAATACGTTTACTTGAAAACCGATCTTGTTCACTCAGGATTGCGGTGATACGTTATGTTTACAGTTAACAACGTTATTTTTCACTAATCATAATGACTCATTTTTTATCAGATGAGGAAAACTTTTGTCAACAATAAATAATATTGAAATAAATAAAGCAGTAGAAAAAATCAAGAATATAAGATGCATTATATATATATATATATAAAGGATGAGTGAAAGTGATGCAAGACAGCAATGCGTCCGGTTTTGCTGACGTTTTCCATTCGATAGCGCTTCTAGTTCATGTGTACACTTATGAAAACGCTTAGTTCCTAGTTCAAAAATCGCAGCCACGGTAATACGAAAAAGGATATGCGTTTGCTTGTTCAAAATCTGAATAGTAATCGGGATGAGCAGTTGAGAAAGCAGTTTTTTTTTCATTTTTTTTAAATAACCGATTTTTTAGATTGATGACGTCATCGAAACCGTCAAACCGTCCTGTCATCACAACAACACTTCATTGGCTATGCGTAGACTTGTTTCTGAAGTCGGCAAAACAAAACCGACAAAATGTACGGAATTGCGCACGGCGTTTGTCAGTCGGTTTCAAAACACAAAAACCACAAAAGACGGACCATAAAATCGTAACTAGGAATGCGCTCATTAGAATATTTTAATATCTTCAAGTAGTGTTATCTCATCTAGTCATCATTATTTGAAAATACTTTTAATCATTTTTTGAAGTAATTAATGCATAATACACATTCGGCCAAATTCGTTTAATGAAAATATCAATTTCATTTAACCTCTGCAAATACGCAATGCAGTAATGTCAAAACTAGCAGAGATATGTTGAAAATAGCAGCGCGAATAAAATATCAGCTGTTCATCCGAATCACTTCAAGATTCAAGTTTTTAGAATGAACGATTTATTTATTTAAATTTGTCAAAGTGATGAATGAAAGCATTGATGTCAAGCAACATCGACGAGATGTATATTACAAATGGATAGCGTTAGGCAATCGTGAGGGCAGCGCAAAAGCAATCACACATCAATCGCTTGAACTTTTTTACAGCTTTTCTTGCGACTTATTATGAATAGTTTAAATAAAAGGTTGTGATATCTGTATTTCAGCATCAACGGCTTACGAGACGCATAAAACCTAGAAAAAAAAATGTTTAATTCGCAATATGCCTCTCATAGCCCTCAATAGGTTATGCGGGACAAACGGCTGCACCGAATCAGCTTTGAAGTTAACAAAGTAATAACGATAGTCAAACCACAAACGTTCGCTCAAAAACGAACAGATTTCGATCTTAAGAAATTCACACTCAGAATTAGTTGTTGAAACTGGAAATTCGAAGCATTTTAACGTACGAGATCAACATGCGCTTTTTGGTTGGTGTTGAAATACAGAGCCGTGAACTTTGTATATTAGAGGACAGTGAACTTATTTGCTGCAACATGCAACTATGAATCAAAAGTTTATGACTTCTGATGGCGGGCACATGTGCTATGGGACCATTCCATGCCGGCAGTGTTTTATTGCGCCCGCTAAGGCAGCGTCCGATAACTTCTGAACTTCGGCCTTCTAAAGCGAACTAGACGTTGAACGTGTTGATGTACAGCTATGATGCAAGGAGAATAAAACGAGTACATATTGGAACAGGTCGAGAGCATAAGGGGACAGAATAGCAGCAGGAAAGATGCGCAGTTCGTAGAAAGGGGTTTTGAAGTAAGATCTCATATGGAAAACATGTAGAAAGCATACTGTGGCAAATAAAAAATTTACTGAATTCAATAATATCGTCGTTTGTCTATGGAGGGATTCCGTGAATTTTTATTTGTGCACAGTATTCCTTGCATTCTTCCGCATGAGACGTATCATCTAAGCCCGTCTTTGCGATATGCGCACCATTTCTGTTCCTTTCTATCTTTTTCTGATCCCTCTGAATTTCTTTTCTTCTCCTCTTGCGCCATAGAGGGGGAGGGAGATTGTACTTATTCTGTCCAGTCAAGCTAGGTGAATAGTAAACACAGAAATCGCGTTGAAGTCACATTCGTATAATTATATGCGAAAACGGAATTCGTGCGAGATTGACAAGAGCTGCAAATGCATGTTTTCCGACCTATGAAAATGAACTGACGACTATGAAGGTGAAATTGGCTAACATTGCTGATTAGTCAGCGAGCAAAGAATACCATATTGTTGAATGCCAAGTTTACTTTTTATTCAGTACCGCAATCACAAAGAACTACCTGCATGGAAGTTCCTCATTCATTTTTCCACATACATTGCCAACAACACTTTGCACTTACTTTGATCACTGCAAACGAAAGTAAGTATCGCTGTTTTTTAAAATTTTATACGTTTTCTTTACACCATCTATCGTTAAGGAGTGGAAAAGATGAGGAAAGAAAAAAAAGAAAAGATACGCAGATGTCGTCTATTGAAGCAGTATTGAGAGTTATTATACAACAATAGAAGCTCCATAGGATTTAACCCCTAATGCCTTTCATTCATCTTTGCATATATTGTCCTTACAAAAAATTCGCCTAGTATTGGATGGATACAAAGAAAACATTTACGAGTCGTGTCTATTGAAATGAACGTCCATTAGCTTCCACAACTGATCGTTTAACCTAACTTGTCGTTGTGTATCTTAGAATATTTCCGCGAACAGGTCAGTAAACGTTTGCTCTCATTTTCACCTTTATTAACGGAATTTTAAAAATGCAGGTTGATTCTCATCACCTTGGAAATACCATTAAACATTTATTTGTAGGCAATTGTTTTTATGGTTTCGCCATCAAACACAACTGAACTTGCATGATTTGTCGACCATTAATAGTGCGCGAAATATTCGTAAAAGAAGAGCAAAATTCTCATAAACGAAACGAGTTTAAAGACATTTATAGAGAACGTAGAAAACAAAATCGATTCGATATGACCTATGAGAGGTTTGCTAATGCAACTTGATCGAATGGAATTTACTCTTAGTTTTTTGCGCACAAAATTATCGGAGACAATAATTAATTTATTGTTTCCTTTTTTTTTCGGCAGCAAAAATCATTGTTATAATTTTTTGTCCTCATAAAAAACTCACCTAGATTTTCGTTGCTGCTCAATTTGTTATGATTTGAGAAAACCTTCCCAAATCATAACAATCAAATTTGTTCAATGGTTCAATTGGTGGACGGACTGGACGATACGCTAATGAAGATCGCGATTGCTCATCGAACAAACAATAAGATCGCGTTAAGATCACAATCGTTAAATTTTGACACCAAATTATAAAAAGTTTCAAAAGTGCTCATAGTCGAAGAAAACATGACCCAACCAAGGGCGTACGGATAGATGATGAAAGATACTGGAGTTGAACCGTTCTCATAGAGAATGGAACTGAGAAGAAACGAGAATTGACGATGAAAGTGAAATTTTCTCGATCACTTGATTGACCTTACAAATTCAGCTTTACAAATTAACATTTACAATCTGTTCCAACAATACGAAATTCAATGCTCTAATAGATGACATTAGTTTTTTGCATCGTGCTAAATGTACGTCTCATGGAGAGCTTAAGTGTATGGCGTTGACGTCATGGAGTCATTCGGTTATACGAGAAGCGAAAATTGCTGTCGAGGCAGAATAAGAAGCAATGGTACAGAAAATATAATTAGACCAAGTTTAGCGCTATTTTCATGTTGGATGCCATAGTTTCCTGAATTTCCTAACTTGAAGAACGGAATTGAAAAATGCAAATTTATGAAGTCATACTCAAAATGACATGGTACGCTGTCGATGAAAATGCACAAATGAAGACAGACGCTCTTGATATTCAGAGAAAGCTGCTCGTAAGAAAAGGTTACTACAATCTTCATCGCCTCAATAAACTCCTTCTTAGGAACGCTCTCAGTATTGCGAACGTGAAATTTCTATGATCTCAATGAAGCCGATTGGCAAAACCATATGATCACTATGATCACCATATGATCACTACCTTTTTTTGATTAGTAGACAAGTTACTTTAACAAGTTGTATTACAACTGATTTCTCGAAAAACCAATGAAACCGCATAATGATAAGCGCGTACAGATTACCCGTAAAAAGCATAGAAAAGCATCTTTGAGGAAAATTTCCTGTGGAGAAAGCTCTTTGAGATTACAGAGAACATTTCTTGTAAGGCATGCGCTATTTACATGAAAACCTAACGGGTATTAATCGGTTGTGATTGCATCGACTCTTGATGAGATCGCTTCCGATGCACCTTGATATGAAAATTACGATTCATATGCCGTTAAGAAGTCTCCTCAAAGAAAGTCTCCTCAAAGAAGGCTTACTTCTTGTTCGTCATTTTCCTGATTGCTTGGTTCCTGACTTAAATTTTGTACTGAAATAAAATAAAATTTTCAATGAAACTAGCTTTCTTCTTAAAAAGCGAGACACACATTTCTAAACACTGTATTCGTATAGCGCATCATATATGTTTAGTGAACAATACTATAAGAAATGAGAGAAGTCAAGTGAATAAAAAGGAATAACTTTCAAAAGATGACAAGGTCAAGAGTACGTAAAACAAATGGGAATCAGTGCCAGAAAGTATGAACGATATGTACTTTGGCCTCACCTGTCAAACTAGGTGACTTCATAAGGTGCTCAAAAGTAGACAACCAAATCTAGATTATATCCGACCGATCGCATGACCTCTACCAAAAATTTTTTGTCATGCGCTTCCGCAAAATTGGCACCTTCCAAAGCGGACTATGGACGCCATGCTTGTGCAGTCTCAACTGTAAAACTACTGAAGCTATACACACGAAGTTTGATAGAAATAGTTGATATCCGAGGATCACCACCCATCTCCAAGTTCACACCATTTCATCGACCACAGTGAAACTATAACGTCTAATATCAGCGCAAAATTTGCATACGTTTTCGATCAAGCACGTTCTATAAAAGAACCTTCACCACAAGCATGGATCGCCTACGTGGTTATGACGGATAAAATCTGAATTTTCTTCGTTTGCAGGCGCTTTAAGAAACCGCTCGGTCTATTAAGTAGCGTCAAAGCATCGTATATCGTGCCAACCTTTTGGCGTGTCTCATCGCTTACTGTACAGCCCGATCAGTCATAAAATGAGTGAAAGTTTTCAATGAACTTTTAAAGAGTAAAACTTTCCACATGATGGCAGAAAGGATTTTACAATGGGTGCAGCAGCTGAATTGTGACGCAGTACACGACTTACCAGATTTCATTACTCCAGTTCCAATCATTCGACAATTGAATTTAGGAGATGGACAGATAGACATGAACATACGGAGGTATAGACACATAACGATTTGCGCAAAAATTCAAATTAGCAACAAAAACGAATTGTGCGATAAAAT
>JPKZ01001185.1:911-32052 GCA_000803305.1 Toxocara canis | reverse complement strand
TTATATAAAAGCACACAACTTACGCATGATCGCTGGGCTCCATAAGCAGCGTGACATTACTCAGATTCGTCGAATAGGTAGAAAAACTTTCGTACTTATCTAAGATAAAATTCGTGCCCGACTTCAGCTGCGTTGAATCATTTGACAGCTCACTTCCTGTCAAGTTCAATCGTTTTACTGGGAGTTGAAATGTTGCAGTCCCTGAGAGTCAAATTTGAGGATTTACGATAATAACTAAACGTGTAACTCCCATCATAAATCCCTTATTCAATTCTACAAAAGAAAAAAAAATGAAAAAGGCAGAAAAGACGAGAAAAACTCAAAGAGAAGACGAGCTAAACACATACCATCGACGGCTTCAACTGGACCCATTGCAAAAGCAATATTCTTCTCATTTGAAACAACTACCATATCACCTTTCGCAAACATCGCCTGAATAGGTGACCCACTGAAATATGAACACTATGGTAGAATGAAGATGAATGAGGATTGCTGAGGACCGGGGAAGTGGGCGAGGGGAAGATTCAGTAAAGAAAGCATTAATGCATTCACGCTTGCAAAATGGAAAAAATGAACCATCTATCGCCCCCCCCCCCTACCCACTCCCCCTCTTCTCCCTCCCTTTCCATGGGTGAGTGCAAAAAAACAGGGAAGTGGGCCGCTGAAGTAAAGCTAGTCCGCCACATTTCAAAAAACTCACGAGAATTCTTTGAAAGATATAGCTTCTAATGTGCACAGTTTTGCCGCTATTATACAGGTAATAGAAGAACAACTATCATTTTTTGTTTTCAACAAACACTATATGATACTTTTGTAATCAACGGTTATGAAAGGAATAAGCATTAAGACAATATAAAAGGACGACCGTTTCGAGTGTGAACTCATTCAGTGGAGACCAGTGAACCACTGAATATATAAATGAAACAAAAACGACTTAATAAAGATGAAAATTTTCGGTTCAACTCATTCTTTCGCAAGAAAAAGACTGCCGATAAAAAGTGCAAGTATACAGTTAAACGACCTCAAAACCACTGAAAAAAAAACTACCTCAAAACATGGTCAGCGGATATACTAGATGATAGAAATAGTTTTGTAGCAATTTATTATTAAAAAAACAACCACAGCATAAATATTAATTCAGACGAATACCTCTTTCTCTTAAATTTAACGGTCGTGCAATCTTCATTTGCATTACTGACGTCGATGCACATATCCGCCAAACATCGACCCATTTCCTCTCTTCAAAGGAAAAAAAAAAGTTTACAAAACTATTTCGACTAACAGAAAATTACTGACGTTATCGCACATTATCAATGAATTAATGAGCCTAATTGTTCATTGTACATTTACGATCTCCCAAGTACAGATAATGGCAAAAAAAAGCATGAAAGTCGCTTTAGCAATTGTTTAGAGCACAAATGCGACAAAATGATAGGACCTTTTTTCGTCAAAAACTAGCTGCAATTATCACATAGACGACCATTTATTCGTTCATATATTTCTACTATACTATGGTATGATACTATTGAAGGATGTCTAAACCGGAAGACAAAAGGGGTCTGTTACATCATTCATTTTTAGATGATAAAACTGATCTTCTCTCCTAAAAACAATAAAAATCATGATCAAAAAAATTTTTAAAACGACAAAATTTGCATTTTGTTATGGTGATAGAGGCCTATGAAAATGAATACAGAATTCACTCATATATGAGATCAACATATGCGCTCTCTGACAACTTTAACTCTTCAGGCTCGTTCAAATCAATAGCTCTCTGAACTTTCAAACAAATCTCACCGACGTTTACGACTATTTCCTCTTGAAGGATAATTATTATGTTCACAAGCACACTCCAACTGCCAATTCGCACACGCTATACTTGTTATCTTTTAGTATTTGCAATTATAAATGCTTTTTTTTGGCACTAACTAAAACTCGTAACTTCCCATACTTTTAAATTTTTCTCCACATTATTCAAATGTAAATGTTTGATAACGATGTTGTTAAGCAGACGCATATTCGATAAATATTCGTAAAAGATATTGACGTTGAGACCATCATAGAATCGCTGCTGTTGTTTACTACCTTTTCCGGAAAAAGACGATTATTGTTTTTCAGCTTGTGGTGCTATGATTATGGTTTTATGAGCCGAAACGTCAGCATAAATATATTATACCATCTTCCTCGACGCATTATATGGTCTCAATGTCAATATCTTTTACGACTATTGAAATGAATTATTTAAAATTTCTATACATATGCAACACTTTCTCAAACTGATGTCTCAGTGCTTCTATACTCAAAATGTTGCCTCATTTTTTAGAATAAGGCGGATTCTGTTCCTTCGTGTTTCGTAGAAGTAGATTAGTTTGGCAATCAAAGCCCACGTTCAAGGTAAAATTTTCATTTGTAAATGATTCCTTCTTTAATAAAAACGTATGCACTTTAAAACAAACAATAAACGGTGGATCGTTTAGTGTGTTATTTGCGAGCGCAAACCGCACGGAAGAGACAATGTTAGAAAGACATCAATTCAAGATAGGACTTCCTCCATTCATGAAGATATTGTCCTTCCGGTGCCCAAAAGACTACGCTGATCACAACGTATTCGCCTGTTTCATAACGACCCGGAAAAGTAATGAGCAAAATGGAAAGAATGTTGAGAAAAGCAGTTTTGAGCAGCCGGTCAGTCAGTACCTTAACGTCAAGCCATTCGATGACAGAATAAAGAATGGCAGTGCCATCAGTATGATATCGTGTACGTGTTTTTCATGCTGTGTCGGTTCTCATGCATGTACCTCTTTCGCTACTAAGTAAAAAGTGGTCCCTTTTAGGTAAGCCTTTCTTAAATGTTCCCGTGTTTTTTACCCATAGAAGTCTCTGACTCTCTGATTTATCAGTTACAATAAAACTTCTACCTTTCCGCGGCCTAGCTTTTTTTATCGATGTTTGGCAATGTTGAAACAGAGATCTATTTTCAGCAAACCACTAGATATACGCATCTTATTTTGTAATGAAAGCATCAAAACAATACAACCTCTGTCTGCTGTCCACCTTCCATATATCCCTTACATCAGCTTTTACCGACTTAGCCGCATTCCATTCCATAATTATCCATCGAATCCATTTTTGAAAATATTCAAGATGATTCGTGCTGAGATGTGAAGTTAACGACGATTGCAGCGCTAACATCGAAGCAGACACACAATGTGATGATTCGACTGTCTTTTGAAGCGCACAACACACCGTTGCACATTCGCACCATTTACAGCTACGCGTATCTGACAGAGGTGCTAAAAACCAAGAACGTCACCTGTGAAGCCAGCCTATCATGCAGTGCTTCGCAGTACTTCTAAAGCCAGAAGTACCGAACATTCCGATAACCCCGACTTTTTGGAAATGCGAATTTGAAAATTATAAACGATGTCCGGACTCAGACTCTGACTGGAAGAGGGTAGGAACGAATTGTATCGTTTCAAAATCAAAACAACGGGTCAGAAGAAACCACAACAAACCAGACACTCGAGAAGCTGAATTTTGTCTCGGCCTGCTAGCGAATTTTCGACAGCGTCTTGTATTCCACCGATGTGATGCGCTGCTCTCTACGCATCCACAATTCTGTTCCTTTCTAGCACCGCAGCTTTCGTCCAATTTGTTTTTGTTTCTACCAGTGAGCACATCACCACATTTTAGTAGCTGACTGGCAGTTAAATTGCTATTCAAGCCGTCTAATTATTGCGCTTTCCCAGTACTTTCATTTAGCAAAATTAGCAACTATGACAGGAAAGCCAGCTCACGCTTAAAAGCATTATTTGAGAATCGACAAGATGAAAGCGAAAAAGAAACGTTTCAAAAATAAAAAAGACCCTTCTTCAATCGGTAAGCTTAGAGGAAATTTATGCGCGGGCCTAGAAAAATGTAGATGAATTAGAAAGGTGCCATAAATTTTTTGCCAAAAATAACTTTGTTTTTTATTTTTAAAAGTTTCTTTTTTTGAAAGTTTTTGAAAGCCATAAATTTTTGCCAAGAATGACTTTGTTTTTTTTCAAATTCTTCATAGCCTCATTAATTTAATCCTTGAAAAATTGTTTCAAGACTATTAGAGAAGCGGGAGCATTCCAAGGCCCTTACCCATGTGAATCGATAAACGCCTCTTCTGTTCACCAATTATATGAAACTAGGAAAATTGTGACAACAAGATGCTTTACGAGAAACAATACTATAAACAAAGAAGCAAAACCTGGTAAAGATTTCTCCGACACAGATCCAAAATAGGCCGCTACCTCGTTTCTTAAATGAAGGATTCCCTTCAGCTCATTAAGTCTGGGTTGAACTGGACGCGCCACGCAGTCCTTTACATACAGCAGCATTCCATCTCCAATCGCCCCCTTAAGAAACAAAGACAGCACTACATACAGATCGGATTGCAGTTCAAAAATTCAAAAAAAATTTTCAGGCTAAACAGTAAAACACACTCGCAGCTACCATACACCTTCGTCCACCCCCCTCCCCCCCGCCCTTCCTCAATCGCCACCACCTGCCAGTCTCGTCCGCAATCATAGCTGATTACCGACTGGTCTGCACTCTCACTTACCAATGGTGGTGGGGAAACAAGAACAGTGGTTTTATTATCAATCCTTCACTTAGTCAGTTATTTCAAAAGCGTTCAGAAAAATTCCCCATATATTACCCTCCTCCTCTTCGTCATCACTCCTCATTTTCTTCTTTGTGCGATATCTTTTAGGATTTCTCGCCTTCAACCTTAAAAACAGGTTGGCAATCCCACATTCTGTTGATTAGCTGTCCTAACAAAAACAAAAGTAGCTACACAAAATAATGAATGAATTTTGCAGCAACGCTAAAAGAAACATCCAGAACAAACTGAAATCATGCTCAGATAGAATGGAACTAATTAATTGATTCCAGATAGTGCATTCGACTCGCCAGCCAGCAATGTCAATCAATGTTCCGAAGAAATAAACTTGTAAGACAGCTTACTAAATTCGGAATTCTTGACGAAAGAGCCAAACAGTAGAGTAGAACCTGCCCGTCATGCTCGACACTGAGCTTACTTTTACCCGTTTTTAACTCCAGCGGTTCCACCAATCGTTTCGAATTTTTTGTTCTCACCTAGAATTCAAACTGCGTACAAAAAAGACGAATTACAAACAAAACAAAAACAACTGCTCAATTTGGTTGATTGCAACAGTGTCTCGAAGGCATATTTTAAGTTACTATGGTTGTTTATAGATCCGGATCAGGCCATTGTAAACGACATGAAAAACTGACATCGATGCCTCTTTACTCTCAACGTTTTGGCTCATGAATCAATCAATCATCAGTTCCTTCCAAAGGTAGCTATTAGACGCATCAAATAAGATATTCATTAGATGCATCCAGCGTTCTCAACGTATCTAACAATCTGAACGTTTTCATGAAACGGACACCCTGTGTTCTCAACGTATCTAGAAGAGGTGCCGATCGTTCCCAAACAAATCTATCAGGTACATTCGATGTTCTCAGCGTATCCATCAGATGTGCACAGTGTTCTTACCCTACCCAATGTTTCCATCAGACGTACCGATATTGCTTACACACCCACCAAGCATTTTACAAACTGCTCATATGGTCATCATTCATCAGCCGCACTGTAACACACCGTATAAGCAAACGTTTGCATCAATGTTTCAAGGCACTTGCAGTGATTTGACCAAAACCCAGAAAGTGAATTCATAAACTGTCACTATTTTATGCACTTATCGAATTTTCCGTGAATTTTTTTCACTCATATTTTATAATTGTGGAGCATTCTAGAGCGATAAATGAACTACATTTTAAAAAAGAAAAAAATTCCTTTTGTTGACAATCTATAAAGGAACAAATTTTTGCGATGAAGAGAGAGAAGGACAACAAACAAATGTCTAAAATTCAGTCGAAGAGAAAGACAAACCCTAATTTATTAACTGTAGCTAAATTCCAAATGTTGATAACTAGTTCACATAGCATCGGCATATTATGGTGAAAAGGCGCTCATATGAAAACTTAAGTAGAGAAACGGAATTGAACCCACTACCACACGACTATGGTCGACCACGTGAACCAATTTACCAACTGTATCTGCAGATCTAAATGTCTGATGGACAGGAATGAACAAAAATAGAAACAGAAATATGAACTCTACAGAACCGCCGACAAAGCCAAACCGTTTCATCTAGTTTCGTAAAGCTAACATTTTAAAAAATCCCTTTCATCAGCTAAGTGAAAAAATCCCAATATTTTAATATTGCAAAAATGAGACAAGGAAGACAAGAAGGAAGAGAATGGAAGAGACTGAATGAGAAGACGAAATTTAAAAAAAAAAAATTGTATATCGATTCTCACTCGTCCCTCCATCTGATTTCGCAGAAAACTTAAAAAAAAAAAAAGCTTTTAAAATTTCAGGCGCTTGTGCGACCTCCTTGTCTTCTACAATCGATCAAAAATATCCTTCGAAACATGCTTACGTAACTGCCCCTCTTTCCCCCTTCCCTCCACCTTCCCCTCCAATTCGGAGGTAGAGGAAGACAGCCGTCCATGAACGCATTCTATTACGGTAACACAGAACTAACCTGAAGCGATACATCCACCTTGCCTTTGATTCCAATAAAATGATCCCAGATGTTCTCCTCTATATCTGCCACCTGCTCGATACAAGAACCAGAAGAAAGGGGTTCACTGCGTCCCAAAGGTGGAGGCATATATCTGTCAATCCAGTCCGTAATCGAATCCAGATATACACTTAATTCATCCTCCACCTTAAAAAAGGAAAATTAATCCTTCGGTCTCCGTAAACTCTGGTCGAATACGCTCCTCCTTCGACTTTTCAAGCACTGCCCACACCGTAACCGTCTTCCATGCCCCTTAACGAATCCGATGTACTGTTTCGGGCTTCCAAAAAACCGTGTTCTGTTATGAGTGTTACGACAATATCTTAAAAAGAGATATGCAGTTTGACAACCTTTTGCAGAGGGGCGAATGTGGTGAACCTCATATAATTAACAAAGCCGCAATTAACTGGTGAATCCTCACTGCGTACCGATAACGATGCCGGAAACCTCGTAAACGCCAATCGACATTCACAATGGACATGGTGGTGATGGAAGGGTGAACATAGCCAATGCGAAACGCTCATTCTATGCGTCGTAGTTGGCTGACATAACAGCAACTCTGCTAATTATCAGAATATAAGTGGAACAAATATTATAGAGAATATTGTAATAGGCGTATAAACAAAGTATAAATAAACCAGTAAACAACCTGCGATGGTGTCATATTCATTGCAACCAACTGTTGTAAAAATGACGAACAATACTGCTTGCGCCATGTATGAAGCAACCATTCTCGTGTTACTTTGGAGGATTTGCAACGCGCAGCCGACTAAAAAATCTTTAGAAAATTCCGGATGCTGTTTCATTTCCGGGAATAAATCGAAAGAGTTAAAGAGAAGAATCTATTGCCAGAAAAAAAATTGTGAAATTATAAGCTCTGGGCACAAGTACGACCACAATCCCAAGGATAAATCAAAGAAGTAAAAGAGAAATTACGCTCTAAAAATATAAAGTCGGCAGTTTACTTGAAACATCGAAAACGTCCAATAGTGGTATGAGCAGTGGGCATTACGCGAATAAATAATTATGTGAGGAATTATGGTAAAAAGTGCTTTTTAGCTTATCTCTCTCGTTGAAGATAAAAATGAAACTTTGCATCACACTCTCACACCGCCAACCCATCAAATCATTTCCATCTCCTCTCCCTCCCTCTCTTCATCTTGCCAATTTTTTTGCATCACCGTGCTCCCTGAATCTTTAAATGTCTCGCTCACACAAAAATTCACAAACTCTCTCACAACTTTCTTCTTCTAACTGTCAAATTCACTCCCTATCCGCTTCTTCACTATCATAAAAACTATGCCACAAGTATGAGATGGCGGAGGGGGCGATAATCTCAAGTATGCTAAAACATGATCATAAGTGTTAAAAACAAAGTTCGGTGAAAAGTGAAGAGGAAGGAGGAAGGAGAAGGGGGACGCAACATAAAAGATGGTGAGCAAAAAGCCAGTAAACTGATCGCTGTGCGGAAGCACTATAAAGAAGCGGTCTTCAGCAGATTTCTATGATCTTATAGCGAAGAGACGATCGAATCGACGCCATCTGGGGAGGGCGGTGATGCCATCACGAAAAAAAAAAATTGGAGCAACAGGATCTCGCGACATTTTTGTAGTTGTTCTAACGGCTGCACGAAAAAATACCTGGAACAAAGAGTGCACCACGCTGCCAATGAACATCGATTTGTTAGGCATGTTTCCCCCACGGAAGCGATTACACAGCACAGCTTTACGCGCGCAAGATAGTCCCTGTACTACCGAAGTGCATGGTACAAGAACGTCACTTTCCAAAACCACTAATCCATGATCTGAGTCAACGATCAACTCCTGAAAAAAAAACAATACAGCTATGGCGTCGCTGCGAAACGATTTCCGGTGGTAACGCAGCACACTGATGAGCCTATCACCTCCTCCCCTCCCCGCCCGTTTCACTTTTCACTCCCCAAATGAGACGGGATAATCTCAAGTATGCTGAAACATGATCATAAGTGTTAAAAACAAAGTTCGCCACAGGCAGGAATGATGCGTGCTTTTGGCAATCCTGCCTAAAGTCGTTTAGTTCGTACATGAATGCCGGCGGACAAAACTAAGAACCCTAATTTACGCAGCAAAAAAATATCAATTCGCTAGGCATGTTTCACAATTCAAGGCGAAACATTTTTGCCTGACCGGCGATCTAACGGTTAATTATTCCCCTACGCCACTTTTCCAGTCAAATTATTTGCAGTATGCTATAATGGCACCAGAAACTTATTTGGCAGCCCTCGTACCGCCACAGGCAATACTTGCCCACTTTTATAACGATACCTTTCCAAGGTTCGTGAATTAAGACTACCGAACAGAAAGATATACACTCATTTAACAGTGCCACAATTCGTGTTCGATAGTGCGAAGAGTGAAATTGGACACCAACCTTCTCGTCAATGACCTTAGGCTCAATCAAGCGTATTGAAGAGCCAACCGATACCATTGTATCTGCCCAAATACCATTCAAAGAGACTGTGAATAATTCATCGGAAATAGTGTTTTTGCATAATGCCTTCTGAGAGCAACCACCGCCTTCCACTTCAGTTACCAACAAATCATACTGGCGAGAATATGGGGTCAATGAAGGGAATCCTGAGATACCACTCTCTGAAAGATCCTTCCTATCATAAAACTGAAAAGAACATTCATAAATAGGACTATATCAGTTCAAGTTCATGAGGTGCACGAAAAGAGAAAAAACCGTATCACCTCGAATAAAATCCCCGGGCAATGATTCACGAATTTCCCAATGGGTAGAGAGTGTGTGAGGTTTCAGCATTTGCTGAACGGGGCTTTCTAAATGGAAGCCCCTACTGTCACATAGCACTTTTGAGGGAATGAACTACCTCGAAAGGGAGCCACTATAAAATTCACAGCTTACTAGACCAATTGGGTGTTTTAATCTGGTGTTATACGGCACAAAAGTACATATGCACAGATGCATGTGTAAAACGAAACGAAACAGTGAATGCCAAAATAAAAAAAAAAAAAAGCTCTTCAAGAATAAAACTTAAACTTTTCATAGAAAAAAGTGCTAAAATAGTTTGAGTGAGATCAACTCAATAAGTCAGCCAATTTGTTTTCCAGAACTGGTGGAAACGGAGAAGAAAAAAAGAAAGAGTGAAAAAAAAACTGAGCGTCTCCTCCAAACATAAAAAATGCATTTTGGAGTTTAAAATAAATCTTGTTCAGTTGAAATTGAGCTTCAGTATGAGTTGAATCGATATAACGCACATACTTAAATTACATCGCTGTCTGCCAGAGGAGATAAGGCTTAGCTTGAAAACGAGTTCAAACTAAAAGCTCACATGGAAAATATCCGTTTCAGTCATTCGATGATATTCATTTCAGAATTCTAATTCCGTTCATTTCCAATCAACAGATCTCAAAAGTTAATTATATTTTATGTGAACGCCTTAGCAGAGAACAGAATGGCAACAAGAAAAAGCATCAAAAATAATTGTGCAAAAACGCATCAAGAAGGTAAAATATTTAGAAAAATTTGATAATACACGGAACTTGCCTCGATATTCCGTTTCGATTTCAATACGTTTTGGCCTCTTTGCAGGCAAAAACGCTTTATCGCTGTCAACCAATAATGGTGCAACATCTTGCTCCTTTTGATAATCCGTCAGTGATGATGTTGTCAGACATCGCTGTTTGTCGTTTGACAACACTTGCATGTTGCCGTTGATGCTCTCATCCAATGAACACCAACGATCACCACCGTTAACATCGGCTATCGTCGATGGAGTGATATTGTGTGATGGCGACTCGACTAAAGCACGACAACTCCTCTTACGAATATTTTGCTTTTGATGTGACCAATCCATTAGCTGACTGAAAGATAAGTAAAATCAAAATCGAATCTAACATAAACGATTATTTCAACGAAGAACTAATAGAAATGTGTGATAAAGGGCTGACAAGAAAAGTGCTTTGACTGGTGATCCCATTAAACCAATTGATTCCATCAGCGTATTCTAATTAATTGAGGAATAATTAATGAGAACTAGTTGATGAAAATCGATAGTTCAACTCATAAAAAAGTTTTATTTTTACATAATTTTATTTCAGACTCCGCAAAAGAAATATTTTTCTCAATCGATAGATAAATGAAAAGAATGAACAGCGAGAACATCCGCTCCCAAATATACGAATAAATGGAGCGAAAGCAAAACGGCCAACGGGTGACAAATTTGAAGCAGAAACACCGAAATGTAGCAGCAGGAAAAGCAAAATGAAAATAGCAGCATGAGGAGGAGCATGAAAGCTGGCGAAATTGTTCCATGAGGTGATTCTTTATGTTGGAAGCAATAACAACTTCTCTTCGTAACTGATTCTATTAGCTAATAGCAATGACTTAAAATTGAAATAAACGAAAAAGCAACAACTTGCATGCAGCCAACAAACTGTTAAGCAAAAGAGGATTTGTCAAGGCTCATAAAAAGCATATTTGTGTAATCAAAAAAAAAAAGAAAAAACAAGTGCAGAGAGCCTTAAGCAAGATTCGAATCATAGGTCATACACTTAAGAGTTTTAATGGGAGCTCTTGGCGCCTATGATACTCGCTTATGGAGAAAAATCTCTAGCGCGAGAATTTCACTGAAAATTTTTGTCGAAGAATTCAATTATTCGGCTTGAACGGAAAGAAAATTTATTGTTTGTTATTCTACTTCAAGAACGCTTGCCCCAGCAAGCGTCACTCAAACGTTCCCAAACTGTTGCTTTCTGAGAGTCCATAAAGGCTTTTCCAGTACGCCGTCCGCTACACTGAACATGAAACTCGTCTCCAGTTTACCTCACGCCTCCTTCGACAGATTTCGGCAAAATTCTGGATCGCAAACCCATTGGACCTCGTAAGCGGTGCTTGGTGATAAAGGGGGTCCTACGGGTAGGCGAGGAGCAAAACATAGCCGATATTCGTTCCTGACACGTGGAATAATCGCCCCAGACCAATTCTGGCGAAATCCCTCCTCGTACCGGAACACCCAGCAACCCGTAAACAAAAAAAATGGTGGGATTTCACAGCCGCTCGCTGCGCTAAGCTGTACGATTGGAGCAGATTGAAAATTGAACATTCCCGCGTTTTTTTAAGCAATTGTCGACAAACAATTCAAATGTTCCGCAGTCGTACGTAGTAGCATTATTATGAAGAAGAATAAACAAGTGGAGAGTGGTAGTTATTCGCATGAATATAGGAAACTGCAGGCCATGGGGTATATAGCAAAACTGTACCGAGATAAGTGCAGGTGTATGAGCACACGCTTGCATGAAGTGCACATATGTACATGATGGAATCGAAAGCAGTAAGCCAACAATGGTGAGTTGTTATTGTGTACAGAGAAGAAGCAAAACCGACCGGCGTCAACACACTAAGTAAATCAAACGCCAAAATAAAAAAAACTCTTCAAGAATAGAAATTAAAATTTTCATGAAAAAAAGTGCTAAAGTAGTTTGCGTGGGATTAACTAAATAAGTCAGCCGCTTTTTTTCTCAAGAACTGGTGGAAACGGGGGAGAAAGAAAGAAAAAAGTGAAAAAAAAGTTGAGAGCCTCCGCCGAACATAAAACGCATTTCGGAGTTTAATAAATTTCTGAAGCAACTCAATAAATTAAATGAGTAATTGTTCTGAGTTGAAACGAGTCGACTTCAGCGATTCTACGGACTAATTCATTCTAAATACGGACAACTCTGGACTAGAAACTGTACAGGACACTACTATCCAAAGAACAGATTTTGATCACTTCCCATGAACATGAAGTCCACAACGGTTTCGAACCCCCTATTCAGCACTCTGCTGATGAAAAAGTGCTGAACGGGTGGTCGAAAATCGTTGGGGAATTCATGCGATATCGAGCAATGATTGGAAGCCTAGCAAAGTTTTCCATTAAACCAACAGTGGTTGTTGCGGCAACTGATTGTTTCACCCGAGTTCCGATTTTTTGTCACGCTAAACTGAGCAAGAACGGACATCAAAAATGTTGTCTGTTAGCGATTCAGTAGAAGAAAAGCAAACAATTCAATCCTCATAGAGACGATCGTATATCTGAATAAGATCATTCGGCGATCGTAGAGAACGACTGGTGCTTTGGGTGGAGAAATGTCTATCGAAACTCATTCATTAATGAATGTGAATTCATTGGCAAATGTAAGCTCTGAACGGTTTCATTCATCCGGGCATCCGGTTGCGCTGGCAATCCGTTTTGCACCAAATTAGACAGCAATATCGTTCCGGTCCCTGTCGAATCGCTAGATCAGTCTGCCATGGTCGTTTGTATATACTTCAATTGTCGAACCATACGTAACAAGTTAAACGACCTTTACAAGCTTCATGGGTTTTCAAGACTTAACGTCAATATAATGGCTGATACATAGCCTGAAAGAGATTACAAAGATTGCCTGCTTTTTTTTAGCTCATTTTATTCTGCTTTTCGTAGTATTTAACTTCCTCCTCATCAACGTGGTGGATTTGTTATTTTGTTTAAAAAGGATATCCACTCCTCTTTAGCTAAGTCTTGGAATTCTCTTTTCGGTTGTGAGCTTTTCATGTTGCGATTTATTTTCTAAACAACCGCCTCAGACTTTAACGGCATATACAATAACAACTGCTACTCCCTTAACAGATGTTACTCTCTTTGTCACTGATACTTCTTCGAACTATTGCGCCTAAAATATGATGACGTCGCAAAGTCGCTGTAAGTTTGATGTCAGCCGAAAACCAATTGTTCACAGGTAGATAGGTCTCGCCACGAAATCGCCAGAAGTTTTAAAATCTGGAATACGGCCAGCACAAAAGTTTTAAAGCGAGGTCTGTTCGATGCATGGATTTCCTGAACGCATGACAGTTTTTTTTCATTCATTTAATTCCGTCTCAGTATGGTTTTTTTGGTTATTAGGGAGGGGTGCGTGTGGAATACTTTGAGCCAGGTTCACAAAATGAATGGTTAATTCAGTTCAGTACCAATCAATATTTTTCTCGGTATTCATGATAAGGAATCCTTTCTTGTGAGGTTGGAGCTGAAAGTTTGTTAAAGCCTTTTGTCTCCCCATCCGCCTGGGCGGTTCAAATTGGTTTTACAAAGTTTTTTTTTTAAATTCTTCCGTGAAAAGTAAACAGGTGGTTTGGATTGAAAAGGGTGATTCGGTAATCCCAACATTTCGCGCTGCGGAATTTTCGTTTTGAAAAATTGCGGGCCGATTCACTAGATGTGATCGTTATCGTTAGAAGATGTTTTTATGATTTGAGGCTTTGGACGTTGAAAGATGGTAAGTAAGATGAACGCGAAGTACCATCTGGAGAGATGCCTCAAAGAGGAGAGAGACTACTCGATTGGGAAAGCGCACTGTCGACTGGCGAGTCTTTACAAGGATTACGATCCTCAGTTACGAGATGTAAGGGTCGTAATGAACTCATTTGAGCATTGCATTTGGATTCAGTTCCAGAAATTTCGGGCAATATTGAATAGCGAATGGGGTCTCCAGTGAAGTTCCATGCCGAGACCCTCGAATCCTCTCATCTCTTTTCGCTCCCAACATTTCTGTTTTTGAGGATTCTGTTGCGTATTTTCTCTGGTTGCGGTCGATGGGGTGAGCGGGTAGCGAGGAGGGAGGAGGGGAGGGGCGAAGGAAGGGGGGGACTGGGAAAAGACTGCCGGGAAACAGTTTTCCACACAAATGATAATGAAGGATCGTGGAGTGCGATGAAGGAGGCTTCTTATAAGAATTGTTAGCGATTTACTTGGTTACGATATCCAGCGCCACATCTAATGTTCCATCATACGCCCTTTTTTGAAAATTTCCGGGGTCCCCATCAGCAAATTTTGGCGCTGGACGGTGGGTAATACGGTCGTTACCATGAACCCGGATGACCATTAGGAGTGTTTATTGGATTGTGATGCTTACATTGACCGTCCCTTTCTCGTCAATTTATCAACATTTTTGGCAGATAACGGAATTGCAATTTCAAGTGAAATGGAAACGATGCAATGAAGCCGTGCCCGTGCTTGAACGAATGTTAGTGATTTTATGTTCCTTGTTTTATGATGAGACGTACGCCGGTGTGTTCAATGTCTTTCGATCGCCGGGGGGATCTATGAATGTATTTCTCTTTAACAGACGAGCCATACAAATCTCCTGACAAGAAAATCTCTTCATGAGATCAGGACACGGACATAAAGTCCTCCTCTTTCTCTCCATCCGCCCAAGCGGTTCGAAATTGGTGCAATAAAGGTTTTTTTTTTAATTTTTAAATTAAACACAGTGTTCCACCATTTCGAAGCGAATCTAACAATCCTATAATTTGTATACTGGACAAAAAATACTGCCATAGCAGCGTAAATTCATGCACAGATAAGTGCAGGGAATACGACGACCCCCACTGCTCCGCTATTGAAAGCCTATCTAGGAGTGCCATTCCCTCCCTTTCCGTCCGTCCACCCCTGTTTTGGCGCAGCACACTCAATAGACTTTGTTTCGCCTTAAGCGCACAATTTGTTACTTTTACAATGTGCAACCCTCCACATGTAAAATTCGTGCAATATCCTTTTGTATCTCTTGCGAAGAGTCTCTTTGCATGAATCGCAAAAATCAGAAATAATTTCGCCCTGGCCTAGTTCTTTATTTGAGTGGGAGGGGGACGGGTTGTGCAGGTGTAGTATTGATTCATGCACAGATAAGTGCAGGGAATACGACGACCCCCACTGCTCCGCTATTGAAAGCCTATCTAGGAGTGCCATTCCCTCCCTTTCCGTCCGTCCACCCCTGTTTTATTTGAGTGGGAGGGGGACGGGTTGTGCAGGTGTAGTATTGATTGCAGGATATTTCAGCGTGAAAAGTCATCCATCCGATGAGGCATGGGCAATTATTCATAAAATGTTTATGACGGCTACATCGCAGAGCACATCTGTTGAAAGAGGTAAGAGCTGCTTTTTAGTTAATTAGAGGTAGTCAAGGAAGTGTTCCAAGAAAAAAACTGTTTGTAGTAGTTCACAAAAAAATGAACAACTTTACCGAATTAGGCTGAATTGTTGCCAAAATGAACGAGGGCGAACTGATTCCAAGCGATGTTGGCGTTTGCCACGAGAACTTTGCTACGATGACTGTGTGGTTCGCCTTGGTTCAACGGGACTACCTTTTGTTTAGAAGCATAGGACTCATACTTCATACTAAGGCGTAAAAACGCTCTACAAAGAGTATCTTTTACAGCTTCCAGTTGCGAGGCATGGCTGATCGTAGTCAACATATGAACGCATTGGTAATTCGTCTAGGTCCACAAATGCGCTTTTCTTTCAGTAGTATCTCTTTTTATATGACCGTCGGTTTGAGATGCGAATGGTTTATCAATAATTTACAAGTAAGTTGTTTGGCTCATTCAGATATATTCTTGGAGGTATCGACCGATATTCTTGAGAGTATACTGTCTGGACTCTCGAAACGATTTGATTCGAATGATTCTTTGAAGACCAAACTTCTACTTTTCGCTGTTCAGGCTTCTACTGAGGAGAAACATGCGAAACTTGTCGTAAGCTTGTTTGCTTTTTATTTCACTATAAAAGCATGGCGTATAGGGATTTTGCCCATGACAAGCTTTTTTGCGGTCACTGTGAACGTTACCTCAAATCGTATTGAAAAGCGCTCTGAGAAACGACGCTTTCAGCCCTAAAGTTCAATTCGCTTTTCGAATTGAGACTGTTATCTATGATAACACCATTTCGTGCCTCAGTTGTTCTTGTTGCGATTTTTATTATAGCAGACAGCGAGAGGGTTAATGTAGTACTGTGGCTGATCGAGTGTACTGATTTTTTATTGCTGTGTTTTAAATAAGGAAACTATGTTTGAAGTGCTAGGTGCGTCTGTGGTTATTTTAGATCCGTGCAATCACATATTTATCTGATAAAGTTAACGCTGATAGTGGTATTGTTAGTGGCGTTGGAAAATATCACATTTATATAGGTGAGTGTTTTTCATGCAGATTTGTAGCTTCGTAAGAAATTTGATTTTTTTTTTCTCACAAACAGTTCTACTTAGTTTGTTTTAAAATACGTTTGATAAAAGATGAAGGAATAAGGACAGAAATGTTTGTGGTACGCTAGCGCATGGTTTTGTACGGCGTGTCACAGCATCTGATAGAATTCGATTGTCCCGCTTCAACCACAAGATAACAGTTAGACATGATTAGCCATTCACGCGGCTTTCCACTGTGCTGCTCCGACACGACCGCAAACCGTGAAAGGGGTCGTCGGTTTACCGAATAGTTTGACGTGGGACTTCAGTTTCAGTATCCAGAGTTGTGCTCACATAGCAAGAAAATCGGGTTTGCTCACTAAGCTGTATAATAATTCATTGATCAGGTGTAATGGAGTGTCACAGCCTCAACGTCCTCGTCATTTCCTCCCTTCCTTAATTTCTTTCCCCGCACCTCTCCTGAGGTGCGCCAATCCTTGCACTGGTCCTCGGCAGCCTAACTTTAACTATTTCCAGCATTAATACAATCGCATAGATATGTTGATCCATACTTTATTTCTTGTGTTTCAAGTTGATGAGAATGAGAGCTTAAGGCAACTGATCCAAAGGAAACTTTTCTGTGAAGAACGTGAGAATAAAAGCAGCTTCGTGAGTGATATTAAATATGTGCGTATAAATTAGGATGAAGCGTTTATTGAACCGAACGTTGTGCATACCTTCATATCTAAAATTATCATCAAATATCACCTGATGATTAATTCAGTGGATGACTTTTTATGATTATTCGTTTTATTCTATGTTAGTGTCTTTTTGTGTAATATAGCGCAATATGTTCATTATATTATGACACAGCCTTTCAGCAATTATTGTTGCGCCAACACTTCTTAAACGTAACCTAACACATGTTCCCTTAACACGTATGCTTAACATTATGATGACGACTATTCACGTCGCTTTGGTATGGACGTTCAATAGACAACAGTTAGAAGATTTGCTAAAGTTGGTGAATGTTGATTTTGTTGTAAAAATGAACTGAATAGATTATTGTTTGGTGCTGAAAGAATATTATTTATTGCGTGAAAGTTTGAAGAATTCTCTCTTTTCATCTAGTTTTCCTAAACTTTATGTTCTTAACTGAAGCCGCAGTGAACTCTCCGAACATAATTTCTTTTGTTTGCGCGCATAGGATAAGGCGGTAGTGATCATCTACGATTGTCTGTACCATACAACCTGAAGGAGATGGATGGTTGAACGGAAGAAATTAAGATTTTAGAGATTTAGGCAGAAATTGCGGCTAAAATTTTGCGGAATAAATAATCCGATATTTGATGCCTAGTGTTTTCATCGTGCAAAAATTAGAGATTTTGGAGGCAGCAGAAATTGGCCTTAAATTGGGGTGAGGCTTGCTTTCATATTTGACGGTCGTTATATGCCCGAATTATTAATGGGCTGGTTTTTTGATTTTGTTCATACTGCGAATTGTACGAAATGTTTAGTCTGCGGAGAATAATTGAATGTTCCTGTCGCAATGCTTCGCCTTCTTTTTTACATTTGTTGCTATTTTATTAACTATATTGTATATATGATTGTATTAGTATTGTTTACCATTTTCTTTTAGGTAATTTTCTTTTAAGGGAAGCATCACCGAGCTATGCGAACGCAGCTGATAATTTCACAGCTAACAGTTGGGATATTATAAGTGCTTTAATTGACAAAAGTATCCAAGCATATGATTTAGGACCTGCTCTTAATGTTCAAGCTCATTCAAGGTAAGTCAAACAGCCTACTGTCGCTTTTGTAGCTTGATGAAAAGAATGAAAATTTAGATTTGCTGAGAGAGAGGAGGGAAGAGAAACTAGTTGGCATGGTTATATCGCCCTACCATCATGTTTTTGATAGTTTAAAAAAGTACGCATTTGCGGATCTAATGCGCTGTTATCGTTTAAATATTGCGAGGAGATTGTACAGAAGAAAAGGCTATATAAGCATGAATTAGCTGTGCGGTGTTTGCGACCTAACAAACATAAAGAAAGTTAACCGTAATCGATGTGCGTGAAATCGTGCCATCTCGTTTTAGCCTCAGTTCTTGCTCAATCATAGAGGGGCCTCCCCTTCCTGGAAGGATCTCCGCCATTTGGAGGCACTGGATTACAATTTTGGCGTACAGCATCTGTTTAGGGTCGTTCGACTGCCGCGAAGCGACTACCTTCACTCGTAATTGGAAGCACAAAATTGAGAAGGGGATATACGCACCTCTTTCGCCAAAACTTGTCTTCATCCTTTTCCAATGTTCTGCTGTCTTTTTTTGTAGTTACGCTTCTTCGGGTCTGTTCTGAATGTGTTAGTTTTCAAGCACAAATTTTGCCACCTTTTGCTATCACTCTCGTTATGAAATATCGCTCTCCGTCTATTCATCCCTTAAATACGGAACATTTTTTAAAGTCGTTATAGTTAATTAGGCCTCTGAAGTTGGAGTCAAAACTTGACATATAGATCCTAAACCATAGCTTTGCCTATGTGCCATATACGCTCATCTTCAACAATGAAAACAGATTATTTAAGGGGGTTGCGTTATGGGGGATGCCAGTCTTGGCGTAACGGCAGCGAAGATCGGAAATGGCGTTCTGTGATGTTGGCTGTAACTGTCTTTTGCGCTAATACCTTCCGTGGATACGCAGTGAGCACCCCCCCCCCCCCCCCCCCCCCCCTTCTCTCCATTCATTGTATGCTGCTTTTTGCTATGTAAAGTCGGTTGTCTCGAATACGCTTTTGTAGGTAACTAGGACGCAAAACGACTGAGAGTTATTCATTAATTGCAGTGAATCTGCGGCAGTGTTGAAGTGCATCGATAAAGCGATGGCGGCGAAAGCTGAATTGAAGAAAATTTTAATGGCTTTCTTCGTGTGGCGTGCATACTCTCTGTGGAGAAGACTAATCGCCGAGGGTTTTTTTCTTTAATAAATTTTTAAAATGTCGTTGAAATGCTTCGCATTCTTTAGCATTTTCATTAGGCGTTCTTTAGGTACAGTTATGTTTAAGATGACTCTATCTAAAGAAGGCCCACCTTGAAGGTAGATTTCCTTACTAGGCCCACCCTGAAGATATTTTTCCTAACTAGGCCCACCTTGAAGGTTGGTTTCCTTACTAGGCCCACCTTGAAGGTTGATTTCCTCACTAGGCCCACCTTGAAGGTAGATTTCCTTAGTAGACTCATCATGAGGGTAGATTCCTTTCGTCAGTTTAACGTCCACCAATGCTTCCATTTTATCGGCCGTTCAGTATTCTTTCCTTTGCTTCCATAAACGTTAAGAGTCTATTTTCTTGCTTTTATAACTTCATTGCACATTTTTGCTTCCGACGTCCAATGGCATTGTATCCTTCCCAGACACCGTTTTACTTTTTCTTTTCTCCCAGATGTCTGCCATTGACATGATAAAGGAGACTTCAATACTCGGTACTCACCAACTGCCAAACTTCAAATTGAAAAAAAAATTGATCTCTGATGGAATAGAGGTTTTCATAATTGTCGCAGTGAGGTCAAAGATGAAGGAATTTTATTTTTGAAGTAAAAATATTCGAGGTGTTGAAATCTGTGGCAACTGTGAAGTGAAAGGTGTTCGATGAATAAGGGGCAGAATGCTGATCGTTTTGTTTTAGATGAGCTCCTTGCTTGGCAACCTGTGAGCAACTGGTCAACAGATGTCGATAAAATAATTGATGATAAAGCTGAACTTTCCACTGACAAGGGAACACCCAGCAAAAAATCGAGATCCTCACGCGAAAGGAGAGATAAAGTGGTTTTGTCTAGTACCACAAAGATTGCGAACTCGATTAATAAAGAGGTATTCCTTAGATGAACTGTTTGTTTATGTAATTTTCGATTGGAAAGGGTTTTTTTTTTGTGCTGCTTTTTGCTATGTAAAGTCGGTTGTCTCGAATACGCTTTTGTAGGTAACTAGGACGCAAAACGACTGAGAGTTATTTGGGGGTGGTGGGGGGGGGGGGGGGGGGGGGGTGAGCGGAAAGGGGGTTGATATCGTTGGCATTTCAGGTGTCGGAAACCGGCGATCTCGGCATGGAAATTTGCCAATGTTTGGAAGAGAGGATGGTAGGGAAAAGGGGGGGTTTTTTTAAACAGCTTATACTTGCTGCATTGCCAGCAATATATTTGTGCTTGTAATTTTCAGATTTGTGATGCTTACGAATTATGTAGCGCTGCAGTGTGTTCATTTACTGGATCGGCAAGCGTTTCGGAATGTGAAGAAAATCTGCGTCTTGCAAACTTCTTTCCCGATGTTCAACAGTTTATTAGCGAATCGCTTCTGTTTAAGTGTAAATTGGATGAAGCAATTTCCCATTTTAATGAGGTCAGGCTTTCTTCACAATTGCAATTTTAGCTTGTTGAAAAACCGAGATGGAACCTTTCGCTTAGAGAGTCCTTAACCATGGCCTTCCCTCAAATGCAATCGAAACCGTATTCTTGAACCACAGTTTCTCTGTTTTGGCAAAAAAAAAACTACGATTCATGTTGATTCCGACGGATAAGCTCTGGAACATATCTTCCAATTAATAGTAGTTCTTGTGAAACTGTAAATATGCATTTAGTTTTTAAGATCCTTTTGATCGTTTTTGTTTCGTATTTGATAAGTATTGAATTTTCTTTTTTTTTCTTTGTTTAGTTGTTCGTTCAAAATGTCAATGTAAATATAGAAACGGATTCATAGGGAAATATTATACTTAACAATATAATATCGCTTAGCAATATGGCAGCAAAGTTTTATTGTACGTTCGAGCTGTTAGCTACTGTTTTGTTTCTCTCTCTTCCTCTCTTCAGCTTTTTTTAAATCGGCAT
Source organism: Toxocara canis (assembly GCA_000803305.1). Taxonomy (NCBI): domain Eukaryota; kingdom Metazoa; phylum Nematoda; class Chromadorea; order Rhabditida; family Toxocaridae; genus Toxocara; species Toxocara canis. The sequence goes on along the minus strand of JPKZ01001185.1, from coordinate 10,564 downwards.
CAAATAAGCATGGTTAGAGCCATTTGATGATGATTTAAAATGAAGCTGTCTCTTTTCCTCTCCGTTTGTTTTCATAACGACGGTCTCGTTCTACTGAGTACTCTTACTTGTTTTACCTTTACATACGTTGTCCGCCTCACTCCCTCGTTTAGCAAACTCAGTTTTGTTCGCAATCTCGGATTTGTAAAAGTGAAATTAAAGCGACTCGACCGGGATGATAAAGATGCGCCTCAGATGGACGTACTTAGTGTGCAACTGGCATGTGCGAACGCATTAGCGCGGAACTGGAGTGACGCATGTGAATGCTTATTTGGTGTTATGCTCTCCGTAAGCAAATATAAACGCGTACGCTTTTATTTATTGCTCTTTTCTCTTTCAAACTCGAGAATGCGCCCGCATGTTACTGCTCCATTTTAGCGGCATCGGATGAAATTTTCAAGGGCGTAACCGCAATTCCGAAAAGCTGAAATCAGGCGATGAAGGAGCCGGAATTTTACTTAACATATCCAAAATTCCAAAGCGGGAACTTGAAGAAGGCAATATTGGAGAACCGCTAGTCATGCATGATTCCCGGTGCAGCCTGCTGTATAACTTCCGTTCAGGCTAAGTGAGATGTTTGGGCAGGTCAGGCTTTCTTCACAATTGCAATTTTAGCTTGTTGAAAAACCGAGATGGAACCTTTCGCTTAGAGAGTCCTTAACCATGGCCTTCCCTCAAATGCAATCGAAACCGTATTCTTGAACCACAGTTTCTCTGTTTTGGCAAAAAAAAAACTACGATTCATGTTGATTCCGACGGATAAGCTCTGGAACATATCTTCCAATTAATAGTAGTTCTTGTGAAACTGTAAATATGCATTTAGTTTTTAAGATCCTTTTGATCGTTTTTGTTTCGTATTTGATAAGTATTGAATTTTCTTTTTTTTTCTTTGTTTAGTTGTTCGTTCAAAATGTCAATGTAAATATAGAAACGGATTCATAGGGAAATATTATACTTAACAATATAATATCGCTTAGCAATATGGCAGCAAAGTTTTATTGTACGTTCGAGCTGTTAGCTACTGTTTTGTTTCTCTCTCTTCCTCTCTTCAGCTTTTTTTAAATCGGCATCAAATAAGCATGGTTAGAGCCATTTGATGATGATTTAAAATGAAGCTGTCTCTTTTCCTCTCCGTTTGTTTTCATAACGACGGTCTCGTTCTACTGAGTACTCTTACTTGTTTTACCTTTACATACGTTGTCCGCCTCACTCCCTCGTTTAGCAAACTCAGTTTTGTTCGCAATCTCGGATTTGTAAAAGTGAAATTAAAGCGACTCGACCGGGATGATAAAGATGCGCCTCAGATGGACGTACTTAGTGTGCAACTGGCATGTGCGAACGCATTAGCGCGGAACTGGAGTGACGCATGTGAATGCTTATTTGGTGTTATGCTCTCCGTAAGCAAATATAAACGCGTACGCTTTTATTTATTGCTCTTTTCTCTTTCAAACTCGAGAATGCGCCCGCATGTTACTGCTCCATTTTAGCGGCATCGGATGAAATTTTCAAGGGCGTAACCGCAATTCCGAAAAGCTGAAATCAGGCGATGAAGGAGCCGGAATTTTACTTAACATATCCAAAATTCCAAAGCGGGAACTTGAAGAAGGCAATATTGGAGAACCGCTAGTCATGCATGATTCCCGGTGCAGCCTGCTGTATAACTTCCGTTCAGGCTAAGTGAGATGTTTGGGCGGGAGGGGGGGTGGCAGGGGTGGGGGAGGTGGCGAAGAGGGGAAGAATAAGAGTCGAGAGGTGAAAAAGGATTCTTTTGGATACGTGTATTTGAAGGACAAGGAAGGTGAAATTTAATTTCTAATGCCGTTGTTTTTTCTTTATGCTGATTCCCTATAATCGTTGTTGCTGTTTTTCTTCTTTGTTCACATCATTTAACGAACAAGGAAACTTCCTTTATGCTTCCACTTCGGAGTCATTATGATTTTTTTAGACACTTCAGTGGTCTGTGTAAAGTTTTACAGAGAATTGTTGTTCGGAATTTTTAGGAAGACCAGACGGAATCGGATGATGATAAACCTTCGATGTCCACTAATCAGGTAAGAGTTTGAAGTTTGCAAAAAATATTGCATATGCGCCAGCACAAGTCTATCCCTAATGAGAATCCCGCTCCTTTCAATAAGGCTCATTTCCAACTTCCCTCCCAACAATTAGATGTTATTGCGGTCCTTAGACTTGATTTCTTTAAGATAAAAAAAAAGTATACATACGGTCGAAAATTCGTAGTTGCTTCACTGAAGCAAAATAGTTATGAAACACCTTGTAAGCTTCCCTTATCGAACTTCTGGAACGAAAATACTGCAAGTTGTATGCTTATAAATAAGGACAAGCGGTAGTTTTCTCTTTCACATTAGCATATTTAAAGAATTTCATTCGCAACAGCTTTAAAGAACCAAAACACGAAAATTAAGATTAAGATATTCCCTAATTAATTTTTTTTTGAAAAAATTGTTTTTGAAAGTTTCGTTCATTTGTTAGGCGTCTTTCCAGCCGTTATTATCTTTGTTGTTATTTTTCATTCATTCTTATGAGAGACATATATTGCCTTATAAGCAACAATGTATTTCCTCATGTTTTATTGTTGCACATTTGGTATGTTTTTTTTTATTCGCAAATAAACGTTAAAAATGTTGAACTCCCAGTATGTGGTATTCTTTCAGTCAAATTTCCTCATCATTAAGAGATGTGATATGGAGGATCTGATTTACGACATTTTGCACCATATCTTTTTCAAGGTTGGTTATTCAAGATATTCTATTCTTTGCGCCTTAATCGTTCTTTATCCTTTGTTAGCCTCGTATAGCTGTTGTTGAACAGCAGTCACATCGAAGGGTTAAAGCATTTGCAGTGACCAATACACACTTTCATTTGTTGAGAAAATGAGGAATTCAAATTGAAGCAGACTGAACATTATCAGAGGAAACGTCGAAAGTTTAGCGGAGCTTCAACTGTGATTTTACTTATAAACTTGCATTTTGTTTAGGATAAAGCACATCTTTGCAGTAGACAGTGTTTACTTCGAGAACCCTCGAACTCGCATATCTCCACTCGCGATTTAGAGATCCCCCATTTGACTTTTTTTGTCGAGCTATGGTATTATTCTGATGCAGAAGCCATAGTTAAGCCAAAGATGTTCATCTCAACATGGAATTTTCTGGTCATTACATGGAATAATTGCTTTGTTAATGTTCACTATATGAACCGAGGGTAAGTGACCCATATTGCAGGAACCTGCGTTACTTCGTCCTATCAGTTTAGATATGATCCGCTGAGCCAGCCGTCTCCGCAACTGGTCGAGGCAAATTTTATCCCTCTTTTGTTTTTATTTCTCTGTTTTTTTCAGATTTATACATCAACGGCGGTAGACCACGAGAATGATCAATTGCTCGGGACTTTACTCGTGCTGTCACAGTATAAGTTTTCTGAGAAGGGCTTTCAGTCTTTCAATCGAATCATGCGGCATATTGAGGCGAAGGTATTTGTTCTGCAGATTCGATTTTGACTATGTTGATGGCGATATCCATCTGCTATGGAAATAAATGAAAGTTTCGAAAGAAAGATCATGTATCTACGATTTTTGAGTAAATGAATTTAAGCGAATGATGTTAGGGTATAAAAAGTTATTGTGCGTTTTGCGCTATAGCACAGCACAGTGTGGCAGAGTACGGTATGCATATGAAAATGAAGTTCGGAGGGGAAGATATGACATGTTGCTCATGTTGTTCATATCAATAAAGTGGCATTGTATCGAGTGATATCGTACGATGGCACGGTAAAATATCCATAGCAAAAGGGAATGAAGAGCTAAAGTGCTGTATCGGTGCTGTTTTTGTGAAAGAATACAATACGGTATTGCTAATGAAGTGGCACGGTAGCATGGTTTAACAGTAGTGCTGAATGCGCTGTATTGCCGATTGTAATGCACTGGATTTAAGCTGTAATGGAACTACTTGCATATTTTACATAATCCTAACTTTTGGTGAAATAATTCGTTTTTTTGCAGGTAAAAATTACAGTAATAGTTGTTCTTTTTTCTAGTAAAATATTGAACTTGAACGAACAAATATCCATCAACTTTGAGCTGAAGTCATAAAACAGTGATCTTTTTTTCTAGTTTGCAGGGTTCACTGAATTACCCAGGCCTTGTTACACACATTACAAATATGGCAATCCTTGAGGAAATCTCTCGTGTGCAGGAGTATTGTACAGAATATGTTACTATCCAAGTGGCACTACCTCAAGTACATAGGTTTGTTTCTTTTCATCTCATTCATAAACTGAGAATTTAAGGACCACTCATGGGATTCCTCCCGCTCTATTCATCTTTGCAACGTAGAGGAGGTGGGAGGGAACCGAAACGCATGAAAGAGTTCGAGCTCAACTTAGAAACTTTTCTCCGGTTTCGGATGACCTACATGACACATACAGAGGAGGTATGGGGTAGGAGTTGTAGAGAGGGACGGAGGAAGTAAGGAAGGGAGAAGATGGAGAGGAGAAGGCTAACTGCACACGTCTAAACATCTTCGAAGCGAAGAGGTCTGCAAGAAAGTTCAGGCGCAGAGCTCAACATTGTGCTTTCCACTGCGTATAAATGCTCAGTCCATTCGCGGGTTTAGTTTGAAAAGCGTCTATTTGCACAAAGCCTCTTTCTCACGGTCAGCTAGCCTTTAGATTTCATCCCCACTAAGCACCGAGGATGCTGCAGTCGCTGGGATTTGAATTTGCACTTACGCCCAGTAACACATTTTGAAAAGAGTTTGGTAACAGTGTGGCATGGCGAACCGAAATGTCAACAGACAAAGTTTGCCGCATTTAGCGTTTGTGCATGTTACTAGGTCACGTTCTAACCGCACTCGATATCCATGCTAACGCTATGTACCTCCATAATCTTACAAACACAACTCGTTTTTTCGCATTTAATCGTTATTACCGTTAATTTAATTTAATTTATTTTTGTTTTGAAATTAATCAATAATTAATTCAATAAATTTAAAAAAATAAAACTAATTAAATAAATTAATCATCAATTTAATCGTTCGCACTTAAAAACATTTTCGCATTTTCAAGTTTTGTTTTAAAATGCCACTTCATCTAATATAAAAGTATGACATGAGCGCACCGTTGTCTTTTAAGTTGCTTAGAGTTTGCTTTTATTCATTTTTGCTGCCTCCAAGTAATAGTGCTATAATTCAGACGAATCGGGCAATCAACTCGGCATAGTGTAAGAGGGACAAAGGACGGTCAACGCCAGTCTTTGGAAGAGCAAATGAAAAAATGGCGAAATAATCCGATTGAAACGGTTTCCGGTTACTTTTTGGATGAAAAAGAGAATATTTTAAAACTTCTCGAATCTCGATGAATCTTTGAAGCTGTCGCCAAATAGTGTTCCTGGAATGTTTAATTATTTCGTCTGTTTAGAAGAACATTTTTTCGTTTCTCCTGAGACTCCATCTCGAGGTTCAGTAGCTACAGTTCAGAGTGAATTCTTCTCTTTCCCGCATTGTGACGCAGTTCTTGATGGTAATGATCAATTTAGATAGAATTTGAGGAGAAAGCGCGATATCGGAAATTCATTTTCAAGATAACACAGAAAAAGTTTCTTCGAAATCCGTAGAGCAAAATTGAATTCTTTTTCTTTCAGCATCTTGAACTTGGCTGACTTTCTGACTCTTTTAGGGTATACCCGCTTATTTATCTGATTGTTTGCCCGGAAACTTACTCTTAACCTTCCCAACTTATACTCTTCAGAATAGCATCATGCCAAAAGCGAAATGGAGTTACCGAATACGTTTCTGAAAATCAGTCTCATGAAGCCATTTGTGTATTTCCACGCTGCTCTTTTGCATACGATATCTTTTTTTTAAATTTTTTGGTCCCTTGCAAAAAGTTCAGAAGATGAAGCGGGAAGTTTGTGTTCCGATCCATGAGAGAGCTTTAAAGGTTATAGAACTGTCTAGCAGGAAGAAGAAAAAACGCGCAGTCCCCCACTGAGGGACAAGTTGTTAGTAAAGTAACATGTGTAGGTCCTAAGTATTAAGCCGGAAGGCGGACATTAGGGGCAGTAGCGGGGTGGAAGAGGCATAGAGCTTGATGGTAACTGGAACCCTGTTAAACAATGAAAGCAATTGGAACCCTGTTGATGCGTGACATTTTTCTTCACTTGAATGAGATCATTTCTTTCATTGCCTTCTCTTTGTTCCTCACTGGTTCTGCTTTAATTGAATATTTGTTCGTCCGTAAGGGCGGGGTTTGCACTGAGACTTGAAATTAATACTCACGTTTACTTTGAAAAAGACTGCTGGTTCAATGATTTCTTCTTCAGAAACTTTCTGGCAGTCGGAAATTAACTGTGCTATATATCGATGCGTATTTCGACAACTTTTCTTGAATTTATTTATTGAGGCATACTTTGAATCTGGAAATCTGTCCATGGAAATGAAAAGATATGGCTTGAGCCCATTTTAGCAGCATCCTTGTTGTTACTTATTGGCAGCTGTCAAGAGCTTTTCGAAACCCATCGGATTAAAATCCTAAGGAAGTTTAAACCGGTTCAAACCACATCGAAATATATGAAAGTACTAACAGTACCAGAATCTGTACAAAGATAAAAAGATACAAATTTCATCGATTTCCACCATCGATGCTCGATGCAGCTGACAACCATGCTTAAGAATGAGAGCCATTGCCTCTTCCCTTCCATGATTGTTGGGACCAATTTTGGATCGTCTGGTGGTCAGCCTGCTGGCGATCCTCTGACGGAGCAGCCAGGAGTCGAACCCGGCTCTTCTCGCATACCAGAATCTCTATATTGTTTATTTTGTGGCAATGTGTGCCAACCGGTTTCATTCATTTACAGTTTCTGTAAGCGTCTTTTTCTTTAATTGTACCATTCCGAACTTATATTTTTGCCAGATTTTTTTTGAATATGCTTACGATCAGAGGAAGCCATTTTTCTATAAATGCACTCATTTTTCTTCATCCTAATCTTTTTATCGGGCTTTGTATTTAACTCACACTTTATTCACGTTGCGTAATGTGTTGATTCAACTCTTCTGGTTTTAAATGGCAGTTTGTAATTTGCATAGTTTCTCCTTTGCACTGTATATATTTTTCTCTTGTCTTTATTTTTTTGTCTTCTACAATGCTGTCAGTTGCTTGTAATTTGAAATTTTTAATAAAGAGTTTATAAGTCGCCCAACTGTTCACAGCGCAGTGAAGAGAATATAACTAATCGTAGCATACGCTCGAGTAAGCTTCTTCGAGTGTTTCTTAAAACGTAATAACAAAAGTGGGGGAGTGAGGGATAGGAGAGATGCAAATGGACCGAGCTGGAGTATTGAACGGAAAGAAATGGAATATTGAAAGGACAGTTTATGTATCTAATCTAACATTTCGTGAAAGCTGGAAGTGAACTACGATAAGCACTAAGCGATGAGTTAAATTCACCAAAATATAGTGATAGCATTAAGCATTACGCTTCACTGATTATTTACTATGTAGAACCGGAAGCAAGAGCAGATCCTTCCTTCCACTAACACCTCAGACTTGGAACTCAGCATTCTAGACAATGCCTTGGTGGAAGCGAAAATCCCTTATTTCCGAAACGAAACTATCTTAATACTGAACCAAAATATCGCTTGAGCCCTGTGGTGGACCTAAGCAACGATACTGGAATGTGGCAAGGCATTATTTATTTCATCTTCCAGGCAAGGTCCATAAGTGTTTTCCTTCGTTGTTGTTTATATGACATATTCCTTCGACTATTCTTTAGTCTAAACGACGTGGCTGTTAACTTTCAGTAAGGAACTTACTTTATAAAGAGGACGACCACTCGCAGTTGTTCTGGCGAATGTCCCACATTTCCTAGGGAAACTTTCTTGGAAGATAAATTACCATACCAGCGATACGTGAAGATTGCCTACAAGAATACTGGCATAGCCAAAAATGAAGCGAGACTTCAAGAACTCGCAGATCGAATCAAATAGCCAGGACGAGAGTGACCATCAGAATCGCCAGTCGATCCAGTGCCGGAAAATGGCAAGGTCTGGCCCCAGCTGACAAAATACGTTCGAGCATTCTGAAGGAGGCTTACATTCGACGATGCAAAACAATAAAGATCCCGAATTCCCTGTTCGTCTAACCAGTTCATTTCAGCGATTGCAATAAACGAACGTAAGTTCCGATTTACAAATCCGGAACTTTCACAATTTTTTGAAAACTAATAAACAGCATCCCTCGGACGAAAATCGAACCTGAACATGCCGGCGTAGTCCGCGAGCATCCTACCACTGAACAAACAACGCTCGAATAAATTCTAGACACCGAATTTCAGGTTTCTTTAGGAAGTTGGTGTGCGCGATACCAACAAGTGAACAATAATTTCCTCACAGATATCAAAAGCGTTGGCAGAGCATTCTACCACTGAACGACCCATTCCCATTTAACCTTCGGGATCCAAAATTTGCGCTTCCTTTGACAATATGGTGTGAGCGATAGCAATAGATGAATAGCAAATTCGTTACACATATCCAGCACCCGGAATGGAACCCGCGCCGCCCTCGTCGCAGTCCAGCATTCCAGCACCAGGCCATGGACGTGCAGAGCACCCATTCCTCCCGAATTATCCCGTCCCCCAACAACCTGCTCTGAGCAGTAGCAAAAGATACTCATTGAGATCCTTACATGCAACCAAAACATTGCCAATTTTTTGACAAATGAGACAAAGTATGCGTCGGCATGGAATCGAAGCCGGGCCGCCCGCGTGGCAGGGGAGCATTCTAACACTGAACCATCGACGCACCTTGGTGTAATATTTCACGAATTTGCGGTTCACTTAACGTGCTCATATGAGCGGTGATAATACAAATTCATTGATATGATATCACATCCAAAACATTTCCGCTTCCTTGAAAAAAGGGATGAAGCATGCGTCAGCCGGGAATCCAACCCGGGCCGCCCGCGTGGCAGGCGAGCATTCTACCACTGAACCACCGAAGCAACTTGGTGTAATATGTCCCGAATTTCCCGTTCACTTAACGTGCTCATATGAGCGGTGATAATACAAATTCATTGATATGATATCACATCCAAAACATTTCCGCTTCCTTGAAAAAAGGGATGAAGCATGCGTCAGCCGGGAATCCAACCCGGGCCGCCCGCGTGGCAGGCGAGCATTCTACCACTGAACCACCGACGCAACTTTGTCTAAAAGCTAACTACTTTGCGGTTCAATTGAGGTGCTCATATGAGCAGTGATAATACAAATTCATTCATATGATATCACATCCAAAACATTCCCGCTTCCTTGAAAAAAGGGATGAATCATGCCTCGGCCGGGAATCGAACCCGGGTCGCCCGCGTGGCAGGCGAGCATTCTACCACTGAACCACGGACGCAACTTGGTGTAAAATATCCCGAATTTCCGGTTCACTTAACGTGCTCATTTCAGCGGTGATAACACGAAGTCGTTGAGATGGCATCACGTCCAAAACATTCGCGATTTATTGAAAAAAAAAACGATGAAGCAGGCGTCGGCCGGGAATCGAACGCGGGCCGCCCGCGTGGCAGGCTGGCATTCTACCACTGAACCACCGACGCAACTT
>JPKZ01001183.1:14416-31930 GCA_000803305.1 Toxocara canis | reverse complement strand
TGCGAACGATGCCTGAATGCTAGACATTTTATTACCCGCAAAAAATCTACTCGAGCTTTATATGAATTTTGCTGTAAATCTTAATGGCTACATGAGTTTTTCTTTATTACAAATGTTTATGTGAAAAGCTTGATTCGAAAGAGCACATCTAAGTATTACGCATTCGTTATTCGTTATGCCACAATTTTAGCATTATTTGCTATATCAAAATTTTCACATCTTTTTCTCTTCTCATAGGACGAATATTACGCTGAGATTGTTTCCATGCATATTGCCAAACGAAGCGATGCTTAACTTTGTCCGTATGAAATTGAAATCCTTTAATTCGAACTCTTTATGAGTTCAGCTCTTTTAGCTTCATTTCAATCAAAACTTAGTGACTTACTAGATCCAGAATACATAAGTAGAGCCCTGTGACGTGGCTAGTTTACATGGGTTCTTTTCAGCTATATCAATATTTTCTGCTACCTCCCCAACCTCAGCTCATAAACCGATCCCTTTTCAGCTTAATCGTTTCTACTTTTCACAGCAATTATTTTTCTGTATCGTGTGGCAGAGCTTCAAGCCTTTTCTGGAATCGAAATCACTATTGAACTCTGTGGAAATTTCGGGTTTGTGATCGCAACCATGAGACAAATTTTGGATACATTTAGAGGGAAGGGCACTTGTCAAATTTGTTCAAGGAACATCTATTCAACTGGATAGTTACTTTTAGGTCACTATAACGGGCACACTTACCTGTAGCTACGATAGCTGAAACTGGAGCGTCTACTACTTGGAACCTACAAGTAATCAATGAACCTGAACAATAAACATTTAACACGAGATGGCATAGACGCAGCTCATATAAGCTTTCGTCGCGTTAGTTGAAAACAGAAAACAAAAAAAAAAGCGTAAATCATCGCACTCAAAGAACGACCAGTTAGCACTGAGCTGGATAAAAGCATCTGCTATAACACCCATCGAGGAGATAGATGACCTTTCATGCCATAAACGTTCGATAATTAAACGAAGAGTGCCTAGCAAGCGCAAATATTTGTGCTTAATCGTCAATGAAGCAGTTCAGTATGATCTACTCTGTTAGATGATCACGAGATCACAATTGCTTGAAGCCATGTCTCGAGAACATCCGCACTCGCTCTTCCAAAATATGCCAGTTCTCATCCAGTAATTAATATTTTGAATTGACTTCACGAAATCAACGTCATGCACCCTATCAGCACGAATTTTTGTGTCAGCAAATGAAAATGAACATTATTACTTTCATTGTGCGCATTTTGCATCATATCGTGTTATTTTCTTTGGATCGCGTAAAACCCATCCGGGAATTTGTGATCAAGGAGGGAACATTGTTGGGAGATGGAGATCTGAAAGGTTCTAAATTTTAGATGCCGAATTTTATCGCAGCAACTTTTGACATTCTGGAAGTGAGATTGCGAAATCGACAGAAATAAGTACACATATTTACAAACTCGCAATTTACCTACCCGAAGTTATGAAAGTTCAGTGATGCACTTTTGTGACAATGAAAAGCGCGTCTACGTTTCCGTCAAATATTTTCTCCTGAATTGTTGCCCAATTTTGTGAAAACTTCACAGCTGTAAATCTAGAGGATGTGAAGATGGCCGCACTGAAAGATACCCATGCAAGACCGTTGATGTATATCACACTGAATTATGATGATATTCACCTGGTTCTAAAGCACATGTGTATTAGATGGCAGTGGATTACACGCTTAAAATAGGGTAACGATTACTGATAAACAAATCGAGCACTACTATTACTAATAAACAAATCGAGTACATCTTCAATTTCAACGATAGCAGGAGATAGCATTAGCTGAGATTAATTATTTCTTACTCAGGAACGCGCCGGTTTTGATCGCCTAGACAAGCGTTCATCAATAGTTACAGATCGAACACGACTAATGGCTATCGATTTCTTACAGCAGAGTTGCATCTGCTAAACGATCATCGGCTATTGCGATGACATCGAAACAGCTGTTCTGATCACTGTTTCGAGCATCGCAACTACTATTCATTTGATGTTATAAATTTTGTCTAGGTAACCAAGAGGAACGCTGCAATATGCTTTCAGACTAGATGAATTGATGGAAAGAATTAAATGAGAATAGGAAATTTTTGCAAAGGGATGTTTATAAGACTGGCTCGGGCGGGCAATAGCCTCCCGCTTCGTATGCAGGAAGACCTGGATTCGATTCCCGGCCGCTTACCCGACGGATCGCCAGCAGGCTGACCGTCAGGCATTCCGAAACTGGCCAAAACAATCATGCGTCGGCACTGTTCTCAGCTGCATCGATACGGGAATCGATAAAATTACAGCGACCTTTGCATCCATTTGCAGGAAATTTTTATTTAACGTGTCGATGTTGTCACTGCATGAGCTATTGATCACCTTTGGAGATCACTAGTTCCTTAAGAGAAAGATCACTAGAAATTAAGGTTTTTGGCAAAAAAAAAACCAATAAGCATCTTATCAAGCAATATGTGTTGAAAAGTTAGAAAAATAATTGCCATCGTCTTTCCAAGATAGAGGTCGTTTACGTCGCTGACATGTGCTAAGCTTAGTTGTAGCGCAGAGAGCATCAACTCGATTCAGCTCGATTCAGATACTTTGCCTTTCCGAGTAAAATCCAATCCACTCACTACTTCCACTATTTCAAAAATGATAGAATGGAAAGCAGTTTCGATAACAAAACGATCGTACTGACGGATTAGCGACTGTTATTAGCAATTATATGCATAATTTTATGCGTTCTTACATCTTATTTTAATGCCTTCCTAACTGCAATTTTACTTTCAACAAATAAGCCAAGGAAAAGCACACGTTTGTAAATGATATGCGTACACTAAGCGTACATATGCGTACATATGCGTACATATGCGTACAAAAAAAACTCAATCACATGACAGCAGAAGAAAAATTCACTGAATTTAAGAGTCGTGTGCTTTCGTCAACGAACAATCAATCGTCTTTACAGTAATCCGTAAAATATTTTTTTAAAGAAAAAAGGGGTCATCGTTTTTTATGTGAAGGTCATATGAATGCTGATGCGTTAGAGCTACTAGCTACACAAACGAATGAACATTGATGCCTTAGAGTTTTAGCTAAACAACCAAGTTACACAACACGCGTTATGCTAGCAAAATAGTCAAAGATTGTGCTATACCCTCAAATGCTAATCGCGATCAGCGTGCACAAAACAGTTGCTTTTCGCGTGAACAATATGCCATACTCATTCATCAACGCCTAAAAGTCGATTCATCCGTTAAATGCTTTGCAAACACCACTAAACAACTCGTCGATTCGCATTTTCACTCCCATAATTACACTTTGACCTAACGATCTTGTAGTTCGCTTAGTATCAATCAGACTCAGTGATCCAACGAAATCGCATCGGTTTCACGTTCATTTATATGAGGATAAGCAAAAAAGTCCGTTATTCGATCTGTAATAAAATTAGTTTTTCTGTTCAATTATAATAATATTCATATTTATAATTTCGGCGCTGCCTCATCTTCGTAATTTATACGATAGCTTATTTACGTTCGTCTGTCTATGATCGAATCTGTAGCAGATTCGCATCCCTATCTGATGATTGTAAGCAAAAATCTATGAGAAAACATTTAGGAAATGCACTTTAGAAAAACTTTTTTGGCGTTGGAAGTATTGGAATAAAAAGTGGAAATGGAAAGAAATAAATTACACGACGAGGCAAAAACGAAAAAATTAATGGTGCGACATGTGTGCTTCATGGAAAGCATAATTATATGTTTGATCGAAAAAGAAAAGAAAAGAAAGAAGGAGCCAAATGCTAGCGGTAAAATGAATTGTTTTTTTTTGCTTTGCAAGAACTACTCACAACAATCTAAAAGTGATAATCATTAGCTATCAGTTGAAAAACGCTCCGAAGTCGTTATTATGCGCCATGTGACATTTCGTCATGTACCACCACATTCTGAGTAATCTAGTTTTTGTCATCAAAGTCATACGGTGGTCGTAGAAATCCCTTATAAACGCATTCTACGAAGACTTCGTTCGCCGGCAATTTTCCCAATCCGATGTCGTCTGGAAGTTGGGCGGATTTTTTTTTTCGCCGAGTCTACGTTTCTTCTCCATTGCCAAATCGCTGCTCCGTGACGAAGCTTTTTTTGTAGCTAGAAACTACAATCCCACCTCGACTCATTGGATGTAAAATATTGGCTTGAACGGACCAGTACTTGGCAGTCTATTCAAATATTCCCTGTTGAGTCATTAAAAAAACTGATTTGCATACATGCGCCTTTGTGATGTATCTGCAAATCACTGCGAACGAACATTTACGTTGTTGGAGAACGATGCTGATGAATGATGCTGTTTTAGTGGATTTGATGGCTTCTCGTAGAAGCAATCAGGTGATTTGTTAGCGAGCAATGAGATATTTGTTCGACAAACTTTTTCTTGCTTGTTGATTATTTTCGATACAAGCATGAGAAACTTAGCAAGAAGCATGGAACACTAAATGATATGCGCTCTTATTGAAAATTTTGATCTTTTTAGGTCTATACAATATATCTTCGACGTTGGATAGCCTTCTGTCATAATCTCAATTATCAGATCATTAAAAACATTACTTATAAAAAGAATTTTCTAATATAATCGTCTCATAACGGCGGGGCAGTATTTCAGTGGTAGAGCTCCCGCTTCATATGCGGCAAGACCTGGGTTCGATTCCTGGCTGATTCTCCGACGGATCGCCAAAAGGCTGACGACCAGAGGTTCGGAAACTGGTCAAAAAAATCATACCTTGGCATGATTCTCAGCTGCATCGATACGGAAATCGGCGAAATTACAGCTGCATTTCCATCCCTTTGCAATCGTCTCATAGAACGGCTGGTCGATAACGCTTATTAAACGAACAGAACAATCATAACGATCGAGAGCACTTAAAAGTGCTTTCTTGTGTTCAAAAACACTCAAAATACATCCGCGAGATGGACGTTAAGTAGTTGAACCAACTCTGAATTGCTAAAGTGCTATGAAATCTTTCTGAAAGCAACTACAGTAATGACAGACCTGTTCGCAGTGGCGACGAATGACCAGCACAACAGTGAATGAAATTTGGTAGTGAACAATTCATTGAAGCCAGTGTTTTTTTTTTAGAAAAGCACACTTGCAATAATAATCCAGTTCTTTTGATCACAACCAAAGAACTTTAAGAAGAATCAATTTTTATCGGACATTGCAGCTATAAAACAATTAGTAATTCTGTAAACGAATAAAACGTAGATTAGCTCTTATCTATCCGCCAAAATTTTTTGGGCCGGGATAGTGGAAGAGGGGAAGGGAGAGGGGGAAGATGGAAATAGAAAGAAAACTGGTAGTCACTTGATGTCCAGTTTTTAAAGTTGTTTCAAAGAGGCAATATTATGTAGAAAAGTCATTATCTAACTTTTCGTAACCTCCCTGTTATCAAATGTGTTCTGTTTTACTCGGATTTAACAGAATATATTTTCATCAAAACCTCAGCGCTCATTTACAGTATGGTTTACTGTGTTTGATGCGCTGTTAAGTTATCATAACGATAAGAAAAAAAAGTGGTGGCGAAACAGTAAAGATGAATATTGGAGCCTGAGCTCTCCAAGAGAATCATTGAACTCATCCGATGGATCTGACGGCGAGGCGAAAGTGATGGCAAAATACAGTAATAAATTGTTCACTTGCCGCAAGTATAAATGCTAAGCTGAAATTTAAGTTCGTATGTGCCCAAAGTGATGAAAAGAAATACTCTTATGGCATATTCTTGCAAAACTCTGTGATTTTAGATCTGGCAATGTTTCAGCATATTTTTTGCCGAAATCGGAAAATTTTTTTTAAATCTGAAAAAATCCGAAGTCAGCTTTTATCATCAGTTTTGTCACTTCAAAATTATGGCCGGCACGCGATAGCGCACCCCGGCCATAATTTTGCAATAATTTGGGCTTTGCCATAATTTGCGCCACGTTTACATGAAGATGTAAATATTTGTGAACAGAACAGATTACTAGAAAACGGTTGCTCAAAATCCCTCTGGAAAACAGGGTTTGACATCTAAAGGCAGCCAATACACATGCGTCCTGAGTTGTAGTCACAATTCGGTTCATGGAGGAACTTCATAATTGCGATCAACAAAAAAAAATTTGATAGAGTAAAAGCATTAAACTTTCGTAATCCATATCATAAATGTTAAGCGAAATAAGTCTTAACTAGGCGATCTAAGAGCTTTCGATTTAGTTCCCTTCCGAATTTCTGAACTCATCTCGTTAGAAGAAATTAATTTTCCGTTCTTCATTTCTAAACATTTCACTCAAGCGAACAGAATCTAATTTGTAGTGTTTTCAGTATGCGCGAAGGAAATCCTATATTCAATCTTCTTTCTGCAATTCATCATTTAATATCGTATTTATGCTGTTATTTAATCATTTTGTTACCAATTCCGACTATGGTTTCCATATGGGAAAACTAATGAATTTTGTGTGAACGGTGAGAAATCAACAAATCATAATCTTTAAAGAAAAACGTTATATTTCGTGATCTCGTGAGTACTCAAAATGTCATCGAAAAAGTCGAAAACAAACGAAAATTGATCAAATTTGAGCAAAAACCAAAATTGATCAAAATTGACAAAATTCAAGCCCAACGGGAAGATTATCTTGTTGTGTATGCAAAGAATGTTGCGAATTGCGTACGAGCTTACTGTAGTAAGTGATCTCTTAAATAGTTTATTCTACTATCGCCTTACTCGAATTTCTACAATACACTTACCAACAGAATACGATAGAGGCTTTCCGGAAGTTATAAATCAAATATTGGATGTAAGTTCACTTCCTGTGTCTGTAATTCTGTGTCTTTTGAGAGAGGTTGCAAATGTTGACTTTAGAGGGATATATCCTAATATTTGCTCGCCAAGATGATTTTTAAACGAATGAATTCTAAGCAAACACATAAGTGGGATGAAATGAAAAAGGTAAGCTAGTAGTGGTATAACTCTTTTTCCAACTATCATGATTTTGCTGAAACGATTTGATTTTTTTTTTGCCCTTTTCGCTTATATGAAATCCTCGTACACAGCTGTAGCTAGCTAACTCTGTATTTGTATAGAATATAAACAACGAATGGTGTGTACGCCAACAAGTGATGTGAAATATGAGAACTGCGCTGACAAATATTAGCAGATGGATCATGTGCCATTTTTTTTGTTGATCAACGACAGCATAATGATGGTTTTTTTTTGAGCATTCAACTCGACTGCTAACCCTACACATCTCCATGAAGCGCAACAATATGTTGAAATTCACAAACAGCGTAAACGTTTATTTTTATAAAGCAAGTGATATTTCAACTTTAGTATTCCTTAAATAAACAACGATCTATTGGATATTAAAAATTAGCGCAGTAACACTATTTTGAAAAAAAAAACTGAAATTGATATTTTTACATAAAAATCGCTACAAATGGTTGATGTTCGAGAAAATCGAATAGATGATTCAATGAACATTTTTCGAGATTCGAGCAAACTGAATTGAGCTGAAAATTAGCGACAAAAAATCTTTGAAAAAAAAGAGAAAAGAAAACTGCTAGAACTAAATGTGATTTGATCCGATCGATTATTAGTTGAAGTACTCTACGAACAATGATCATCGTAAATATAAACAAAAGCTGCCTTCAGAAGCTCTTCAACATCAATCGTCTATAGAAAAATCTCAAGTTTTATACTGTGCATATTATGGAATGAATTGTGTCAACTGTTTTGTTCATACCAGCTATCGTGTTAAATTTTAAATGTCATTTAAATTATTTCAGTTTCTTTGCAATAGAAAATCTCATGTTTTCTGTTCAGGGAATGAAATTTTTTTCTTGTTGTTTGATTTTTATTATTATTTTTGCTATAATAACTTATTTCATGGAGGTTTTTTGTTGCCCACATATTTCTTAGATGCGTTCCAATTTCAAGTGTTGGAAGAAAAGCATACTTTACGAAGAGCTTAGAGCACAAGAGAGAAAGGGACAGCATCGGGCTTCCTTCATCTAAAAATTACCATTGTGAGGAAAGCACAAAACTCCTGACAAGGGAATCTTTAAAAAAAATAAGATCGTGAAAAACTCTTTTCTACAAACATGTAAAAAGAGATTGCAAAAAAGCAGAGGAAGAAAAATTGAAGAATCGAAAGAAACGATTGTACAGGAACGATGACGTCGAAACATCAAAAAACAAGAACATGTTTACCAGTAGCAGAGTAGAGACAGGAGACGTACACACAAAGCAAAGATGGGGAAAGCGAGGAAGAAGGAGCGAAACCATAATATAAGCATTCGTTTAAGTAGAAACTAATACCTTTAAAAAATAGATTGTCACAGATGGTCGAACGATAACATTTCCCGATTTAATAACCCTAAAAAATGGATGCTATTTTCGCTGAAGAATTCGCTAATGGTTTCAATGTATCTTATTAGAGCCTTTTAAATTGAAGCTCCTCTACTATCCTCTTTAAATTAAAGCTCCTCCTATCCTCATCTTCGAACTTCTCGATGCTCTTGCTTAACAGTAATGGGAAGAAGAAAACGTCGATTTACAAATAAAAAAATGAAAACGTACAGTTAATTATTATTGAATATGTGAGATTCGTTGAATTTTGAAATCTAGAAGAGAGCGTACCAGAGACTACCAGTGGATGTCAGTGAAGGGGATTGAACGAGATGTGGTTCGCGAATTTTTGATGGAAGCCATTTCGCTTCATTGTGTGAACAATAACATCAACAGCTTGTGCGCCGTATGCTTAACCACGTGCCGAACTGACTGATGAACATTGAGATGCGAAAGCATTTGTGTGTTTAAATCGTGCGCACGAAGATGCTCTTGCAAAAAACTAACCTTTGCCCCTCCCATCGTCCCCTTTCCTCTCTTATTTCTACTTACAGTAAACTGTGTACCTTGCTTGCATTCGGCTAACATCGAGTGGCATACTAAGCGATCAAGAAAAAAAAATTCAGGTGCTTTTATTCTAGTAATTTTAATGGTAGACATGAAAGAAGCCAACTTTTTATTCGCTCTGCCAAAACCTGCTTTTGCGTGAGGTTTAGCGGATACAATCGCCACAAAATGTGATCTCCAATATCCAATTTTAAAACGATTCATCGGTCCTATGGAAAATGATAGATACTTTGCGGGACAAAAAGATATAGTCATTTTTCAAGTGAACGAGATGAGCATTCAGATGGCTGGGTCGCAGAAAAACGATTGGTTTATGTGAACAGTAGAAGGTTTTTATGAGCGGCAAGATCGGTCAGAATGTGGATTTTGGCTATTTTTGCAGTTTATGAAACCGCTTGGCCTATTCCATCCTCATGAGGCACACTATGCCAGCCCCTTTTAACGCTTTCAACATGGTTTTCCATTATGCTGCTCTAGGATGCTTTAGATGATGCCACGATAAGTCAAAGATGTCAATAAATAAGTGAGGTCCTTTTCAAAGAGGTGAACGCTGAACGCAAGCACACGTATGCGGTTTTGAGAAGCGAAGGTTACAGAACTAAAGCTATTGCACAAAAAGATCCGGAGGCCGAAGTTCGATTCCCGGATCGAAGGTAGTGTTTAGCTAATGAGTTGCACTGAATGACATCGGATAAGACAATTGAGCTTTCAGTAAACGCTAAGAACTCTTAACTCTCTGTCGGAAGCTGAGATGACCAGAGTTATTACTTTTTTGCTCATAAAAATTGATGATTGCTATTTTGCAAATGTTTGTATGCGAAGCTGAACTGTACCATACATAGAAGCAAACAATGCGATTTGAGATCGAACAAACGTTATGTTTCAATTTGAGTTGCTAGGAACTGCAAATATGAGTTCATACGTATAGAACATCCTTTTTGAGATCGAACAAACGTTATGTTTCAATTTGAGTTGCTAGGAACTGCAAATATGAGTTCATACGTATAGAACATCTTTAAAGAACAGCACACTAAACGGTCATTGAGCACAAATAAATATTAGTGTCCATTACAGAAAGTGGTCTCTTGAAAAACCTGTGCGAAACACATCCACTGCTTATTGTATTTAATTTTGATATGTACAAAGGCGAACTGATCTGCTTGATGTGTTTTGCAGTACTTTTGCAATACGGTTAAATACAAAAGCTCTAACTGTAAAGGAGTGACGCTGTAGTACCGGTGTGATTAAATAAAAGGATCGCGATGCTAAGGTAATGCTCAGCATCATGAAATGATTAAATCCGCTCGTTTACATGGGTCGGATTGGGCGCTAAATTTTTCGCTCAATGAGCAATCATATAAACCAAACGAACAAAGTAAGCGTTATGCTCGAAATGAGAAGTGGATTTATGTGCGCAAGCAAGGATTGCCCTTGTTGAGTACGAGCGCTGAATGATTGCTCAATATGTGCTCGCTAATGTGAGACCGGTTTTTGGGCTGGCTATGCCCTCTGGAGACTGCTTACGAGCCACACTCAACGTCGTTACTCTCAACTATCAACCATATACTCCCGCCGTTGTGCCGAAACTTTCAAACATTCAAACGGCGCTAAAGTGCATCTGGACCGCACTTAATGTTAGCGATAGAAGTGCTGGACCACATCAGCAGCACTTCTATAGGTCTTCTTATGGAAACCACTTTTCAATAAACAAAGCGGCCATATGCGAGTGGGCTTCACTAAGTAGTCGGAAAACATCGTTTCGAGTAGACTTTGCTCTTTGATTTAAACTGCTCGAGGAATATTTTCTAAGGGGATAGCTGTATCAGCAATAATGACATGTTGTTCTTTTATTGTACCGTTGATTGCTCACTGAAGTTTGATACACACGAGAGCAGATCATCAATTAGTGGTGCTATTTATTGCTATTTCTCGTTATCTTTCCACATTTCACTACGCATTTCCATCTGAACATTCATTTCGATATGATATCGAAAATTAGCAGCACTCTTTTGGCTGCTAGATATTTTCGTTCGATAAAATTTGTGGAGTAACGAAATTTGCAAATTTGAAAAAAAATTCGATTTTCAAATGCATAACATTCGAAATATGTAAGAGGACTCCAAAAGTATAACAACGAATAGATAGATGTACTCGTGTTGAAAGCTGATGAAGAAAGAGTGCAATATTCGGAAAAGTAGCATCTCAGATCTATGAACCCATTCATGATATATGTCACATGAATCTTTACACTTACTTGGAGCATTGCTGCATTCAGAAATTATTTATTCCTATAGAACAAATTTCATATCTACTATTATGTTAGAACGAAATTCAAAATAGCTTTAAAATTTTTGAAAACACTCCAAAATCACAGTCGCACTCCGAGTCGGCGAATGAGGAACCACCTAATTGTCTTATGGTAAGGCTCAACGTTTTTCTATTCGCTCAACATGGCAAAATTCGTGAGCTTGCGAAAGATTTTGTCGACGTTTGCATGCTGCTTCACCCGTGCATATCTTAGCATTCAGTTGCGATTTCGTTCAGCTGCCAGTAGTAATAAATTACAATAACAGTCGAAAAGTTTTGAGAGGACAACGGTCTGCGATCTTCGTACTTTATAGTCTTTGTTGTGAAGCAAAGATACGTGTCGATCTGCACGGCTTTGAGCAACACCCTACGGTCCGACCAAAAAATCATTTTCGCTCATGATTTGTGTTTACTTGGCGTCTTTACCCTCGAAAGTAGTTGTTTTACGTAAGCGGCTACGATGTCGTTGAAGAGACTTCAAAGTTCCACAAAGTTTTCAAAAACTAAAATTTATACGTGCAACAACAGTTGGCATAAAAAACGTAAAAAGTTAGGATTTCCGGAAATTCACCAGACGAAGTCACCTTTGGCAAATCATAATAAATCGGCGATGCTCAGACACGTTCAAAAGCTGTTGCCATGCGGAACAAATTTTTCAAAAAAAAGAAATACACTCTGTGCAGAACAGCCACCGAAATATGGTGATTTACTGCGTAAGGCTCGAGACTGTACGCAAGGCAAATCGAGGAAATATAGAAAAATTGAAAAAAAAATCACTGTAACTTCTTTCTTTACTTTGAGCTTTTTCAGAACTGCAATTTGCAAAGCGTATTATGGAGGCGTCGCGTCTATCCGACAATGCGTGTGTGTATATGCATCTCGATCTATTTGTCCCACAATTTCTACTTTAAGACCGCTGAAGCTAAAGTTATTGAAACAGACAGGTAAAACTTGCAATGTGCGGCTCTGATACCCAATTTCAAACCATTTTTTCTCTTTGAGTAAGTTATGCTCTTTCAAATATGTAAGAATTTTAACATATTCCCATCGGGCTCGACTACCTAGTTCTTCGACCCGTTGGACCCGGAAAGCAAGTAAAATGTTCGCAGGCTTCTTCACCGTCCGAATTACATAATCGACCGAACGAGTCGCCAGAAAAAAAAAAACAAATCTTAATTAGCTGCGATTAGGTGGAATAAATTTGAGTTTTTGCCACTTGGAAGCTGTTTATGAAACCGATCGGTTTGATGAGTAGTGAATCGTCAAAGCGTATATCATGCGAGCTCCCTATTATGAATTCCTTCTGATTTTTTAATGTCTTTAAGTTCCTTTGTTTCTTTTTTTTTTCGTTTGAGCATAATTCAGTGTTGCAACTGTGCTCTAAGATACTACGATAACCCAAACGAGTGATTACATTTCGGAAAATGCAACAAGCGCGACCCTCTACTTACTGTAAAAGAAGTGAATAACAAATGTTCGATTAGTGTAGAAAAAAATGATTGAGAACGTTAAGCCTTAGTTCTCCTTTCTTCTCAAAACTAAATTTAACTTTATGTAACGTTTGATAAAACTGCCTCATAAATTAGCTCGAATCCATTCAACGCGAACATTTTTAAATAGGACGCGTATGTAGAGTGCACTACTGAAAAATGCTATTAGTATATCATCTTTTTTATGGCTGACAAACTGTTTACGCCGTAACCCAATACATCTGACAAAGGAAACATCTGAGTAAGCGACCAGTTGAACTCCAATTATATATAGCAATATAAGCAATTACTCTGCGTACAATCGATTAGATGAATTCCTCTCAAATACTCAAATTTTTACTGCCATGGTTAATAGATGAGTGAACAAGTTTACAAACGCTAGTTATATGAACGAAATTCACATGCTTTTACTACTGCTATTCGGATGGGCCATGTGAACGCAATTTAGCGTTCATCTAAGCAACTAGACGGACGTAGAAATATACGAACAGCGGCCATTATTCAATCGTGACACAACGTCCCGTTAGTCGAAGAAATCATTTTTGCAAGAAAAAAAAACCACTCTTACAAGTTATGCAAAAGCGCATATCGATTATCTTAAAACGTTAATGGAGTTGTTTGCAAACATAATGTTTTCTGTTAGCGAAATGTAGCTACGTGATCCGTTTATGTTACGTTTTTCTACGGTGTCGAGCAGTTGGCTCGCAGTTCCGTGCCTATAAAAGGAGTTCTTCGTGCGCTCTGAATTGGTTCGTTTACGAGTTATGGTTTTACGCTTTTGGTTCAAGTTGAGAACTAAAGTGATGATAATCCAACAAAGGGGGATAATAGGTGCTGTCGTAGTGATCGAAAGATGATTAAATTTAATGAACGCAAAATCAGTTTTGGATTTTAGTGCTGTTATTCGTCGATTAATTCATCCCGGTTTCAGCGGGAAGATAAGTCAACGCAAAAACAGCCCGATCAACGCTGAAACCCTTCCTATCTGTGAACTTCCATCCTATTATAGGTAAGCAAATTTTTGGCTGCTCAGCCAAATATGTAAAAAACATAAATTTCTCGCCTAATTAATTTTATGATAATAACGGCAATACAACTTACACCAATACGCTTTCAATATGTTCTGGCGATTTGCGCAGAAAATCGCTGAAATAATAGCTTAAAATCGGCTTACTAATGCCAGCCAGCATATCCACAAATGTTTCTTATTCAAAGAATTACGGCTGTGGATTCATTTAATTTGCGTACTGAAAAAGGTGCTTGTACTTTTTCTCACTGTATGCTCACGCTTAAGCCCTTTATGGATCTCTTTAAAATCATGCCTTCCGAACTTTTGGCATAATTTTACAAATATCTCCTAATCGAAAATCTTTGTGAGGCTGTGAGCGTTCGTATCAGACACATTTAGATCCGATCGCTGTTATTCGTTACTGAGCGCTGTTATAATTTTTGTGTTACAGATACCTAAAAAAAGAACTGGTTATCACCTCACAGATAGTCAGCGATAATGGAGATGGCAGCAATTCCCAATGGGACGTCTGAAAGCGAAAGGATCGCTGCAGGAGTATCGTCTCGCGAAAACACCTCGTTGCGAAATAACATTTTGGGTGAATCAAGGATTGACGCTGCTGCATTTTCGCCAAACACCGCAACTATAACGATTCGAAGAAACGATCTCTGCTATTGTCGAACAAGGAATGGCTCCAGTCGTCATCGATTGAAAAAGAGCAGCGCCACAATTAGGGTTCCTCGGATGGTGCTCGAAGCTCGTAGTCCTGGTTCAAAGCCGAATTTTCTTCTCGTCCAACTAGAAGCGATCAAAAACAAGAACGAAAAGATGAAAGGAAGAAGTCCAGGCGCAGCGGTACCACTACCGAAACCTAAGGAGTCGAAAGGGCCACTTGAAAAGGAGAAAAATTCGCCTACTTCATCGGAAACAAAAATTGATGAACGCGTTAAAAACAATCCAGAACCGGTATTATTTGACATTAGAGTAACTATAACTGTAGAAAGCCTATTATTCGTGATGGAAGTAACAATAAGCGTAAATTGGTGTACTCGCTAATATTTGTTTATGAGTCTTACGTCAACCAAGTTTCTATGTGATTTCCTACACTTTCTGCGTTAGGACCGTTTGGCGAGCTTTAGGTAGTGGATGGTCGGCGGAAAAAAATTGATTTTTGTTGCACCACTGAAGCAACCAAATTGAAAGGATTACCGAAACAGAGGTGCTTTTTAGAATTCACAGTTTATTGGATAAAAAAATTCTGTGTAAGCAAATAGGGAGGCAGGTATATCTGAACGCTACTTTAGTAACTGGGCATAAGTTTTGCAAAAATTTTGACATTTCACTGTTTTAAGGGAGTGGAGGGGGGCTGAAATATTGTAAAGGCTGGAAATTTCCTGAAGTCAAAGAAGCACAACGTATGCTCCTTTTAATAGAAAGGTTTCCTTTGATCAGTTGAGATGTAATTGTTTAACTGCATTTTTGAACTCTTCAGAAAAAAAAACACTTGAATTGAGCTTTGTGGCAGAATGCAAATGCCTTCAACAAAAAAAAGAATTTGAGGTGAAGTTACCTGATTCGCCTCAGTTCAAATCGGCAATACTCCCACTCCTTCCACCCACTTCACTCGGTGGTGCGCTAAGCACTTTGACAGCACGTGCATCACAAATCATGTGCAAGCATACGGAACAGCCTGATACGAAGAAGTCTGCCGAGAGCACAAAGACGAACGATGCGAAGAAGCCGAACCAGAAAGGCACACGAAACAACGGCTTGACTGTAGAGCCGATGGAAGCCGAATTTAGTGTTGAGGGAGGGATGTGCACGTTAGCATTCAATATATTAAGCAGAAATGAATTAGCTGAATTAGCGGCTTAGTTCATGCTTGCGATTTACGAATTAAAAAAATATTTATAGCAAAATTCGCATGAATTTCAAATTTTCAAAAATTCCTTGGTGCTTTACAACTTGTATGCCCCTTTCTCCTCCAATCCCCCAGCAAAAAAAATTGGTAATGTTCTCAAATCGAAAAACAATTTGCGCCACCAAGATCACTGGAATAAGTGTCAAATTTGGCAACTTTGCTTATAAAAATCACCGATTTACTGAACAAAAATTATGTGTCACTTTAAAATATAATATCTAAATGCCTTGCCAACATTTTACAGACTTATGCTGTTAAACGAATCGAATGTACGATTTGCGATAAAAATCAAAACGAGTAACAATCAGTTCTTTCGAGTTAATCCAGTCTATTCATTTCTCGACTCCGGTACTATGAACGAACTCGAAGTATTTCATCCGTTACATCTTTTGTTTCGTTCCCTCTGCTATTGTGCACTATTGCACAAGATGAAGTTGCCATGTGAATATTGTTTATCTATTAAACAGTCTCGAATATATTTCGATTATGTTAATTCTAAAAAGACTTCAGTAATAAAACACAAAAGCTAATGCTACAACAGCACTAAAAATGTTCTCCTATGCATTGCCATATATTTCTTGTCATAAGGAAGCATTCCAATTCTATTAAGTTATAGCAGTAGCCATAACTTTACGCAGTACTGCAAAATCATGTGCTCGGGAAACAATCATCAAATGAATTCATCGAATGAATCTGCTGCAGCCGCAAAAAAAAAAATTTCTTTTTTTAAATTGTAGCGCACCCTGGCTGGTGCAACCAACCAAACCATCAGCTTATAAAAAACAATTTGATTTCATGTGTTTTTATGAGTGTCGTTGAAAGAACTCTATTCAACCATATCCAAACGATATGTCATTTCTGATGTCACATGCATACAAATTGCTCGCATGATGAGTGCATAGAGAGGAGTGAGTTAAAAACTCTAAAGTAAACGCTTATGCACTCAACATTATCCACATATCTCTAACAGTATTGTTGTGTAGTTAAAATAATGAGTTCTGCTTCTCACTTATACCTTCCAAACTACATTCTAATATATCATGAGTTGATATCAATTGCAGATTTTCCGCTTGCCGGGCGGTAGTGCAAGGATCGACAAACTCCTACTGTGCTATGTGATCGCCAAAGAAGAAGACACAAACGCAAAGGCGCTATTCGATCTGAGAGCCAAAATTCAGAATCTCTATGTAAAACTAAAAACTGTCTAATTCGAGTTCTGAACTTGAATTAAATGGCATCTGTTGGCAGAAATAAATTTTCTCCGAATCATTCTTGTTCTGTTCAGCCGTTCATAGCTGTTTCATCAAAAATAGCCATGCTCACAAATGAGAGACCAAAAATGTTATATTAGCTGTATTCGATTCACAACCATCGCAAGATCGCTGAAATTGTTGAAGTTCAATTTAATTACAAGTACGCGTTGTTATTTGAAAAATTTAGGTGAACGTTCAAAAATTTCACCAAGTTTGGTTGAAAAATTTCACATGTGCTGTTTATAAAATTTGGTAGAGGATCGAAAAATGAAAAAACAAATTTGAGGTGCGATTATTGCGGTGTTCTGTTGCAGTCAAACATAATGACTGTAGTCGCATAAATGCATGTGAAAAATGAAATCCCATTCTGTAAAAATTGCTACGAGTTAGCATCTGACTGTTCGTTTCAGCACAGAAGAAAGGCATTGTGTTGATAAGAATCGTTGTTGATGCCGTACACTTGTAGAAACGCCCTTGCACAGAAAAATTTTCATATTTTTTGCACAACGAACTTAGGATCTCTATCTCAAGTTTCTCCCTCCCTCACCCACCACCCCCCTCCC
>JPKZ01001183.1:0-12730 GCA_000803305.1 Toxocara canis | reverse complement strand
GTTTTAAAAGATATGTTAAAGTTACTCTTGTTCTCCTCCCTCCCCAAAATCCTAGCGCATTTTCTCAAGCAATTGCAGATAACGATATTGCATGAAGCAATACAAACGCCGTAAATAAGAACTCAACAAAACACTAAACTTCGTATCAGAAATCAAAACCTGAGTGTGGTGTTGTCACCTTTGGATCTCAAAATTTCTCTAACTCTTTTCAAGTGCATTCCACTTCGCCGACTTGTTCAACGGTATGCCTCATTCCGCCGTTGGATAGGAATTCTTCAGCGGTAATGGCAAATGCCCTAAGTCCACCACACAACCCTCCTTCATTAATTAGCGCTTCAAATTTTTTCTAATTGCTCCTCTCTATATTTCTACTTTATCTGTGCCAGATGCGTGATCGTTGTGATAAGCGTCTCTATGGTCGAACGACCTCATGCCATCTGGCACATTCTTTTGAAATGTAAAAGATAACGCTTACAAAATTTCTAAACGTGAAAGAGGGGAGCTGAAGGGTTTCTATGATAGAGTGAAAAAATTCGGACAAAGCTTTACAGCAGTCTGCTGGTGTAAGACATGCCCAGCATCCTACCTCCCGTTAACGTTTACAGGCCCTAATTATAACTCCTCGATACGTCTAAAGAAATAGCATATTTCATTAGGCATTTGGAAACAGCTTTTTTGCAAAATTAAAAATATAATCCAAGTCTATTTAAATTTTCATGCGGTCAAATGGATGTGACGCAAGAGTGCAATCATTTTACGTATTTATAAGGTGTGGAGCGGTCGACTTGAGGCCAAGATCGAGCGAAGGAAATCTTCACGTTGCGTGAGCTCGTTCTTACGAAATTGAAAATAGGGGTCGCGTCGGTATGATAATGATAGCATTTTTCACTTAAAAGGGTGATTCAGTTTTGCTTATCATTACTCTTGTGCCTATTCTGTGGCCAACTTTGTGCTAGGTATAACTAACCGTACGGTACTTTTTACTGTGAATACGATACAGCTCGTGGAGTTGGAATCGCATAGTTTCAAAGACAATGACTGAAGCATTTGCGATTGCGCAAATTTGTGCTTTTGAAAGTGACCATTGTGGATTATTCTGCTTAGCGCAGAGAAAAAGATGCATTAAAATTTAGTCTGGAGATCATGATTACAGACTGCATTAGAAGACCATTTTCTTAGTAATCGTTCTACTGCAAAGTCCGGAGTATACAACCATCCTTTGCCGACGCTATCTAGCACAAGCTTGCCGACCCTCACCCCTCCCACCTATTGTGTTAATCTTTAATCCACGTCCTCTCTGATAAGCTTAAGTGCTGCAGTCAGCTGCATATGAACTCAGTTGCCTACGGTTCGTGCAAAAACAATCGCAAGCAGTGAAGGAGGAAAAAACCATTTCGAATGAGTGTAGTGCGCAATGCTGCATGTAGGATTCCCCAACAATACGTTTAGGATACTAATTTAAATAGTCATGTAACTCATTTGTGACGCCCTTGAATTAAAACAATGTAAGGTGTTTGTCGATATATCTAAATTTGCATGAGCAACAAATTACATCTAAAGCGTTCAGAATAGGAATTGCTTGAACTACTCATAAGTTTGTTTTTGCTGTTCACGAGCAGTTTTATTCCGGATTGTTCCTGGGAAACATAAATTAAATATTGGACGAAACGGTTGGATGATAAGAAATGAGTTTGTTAAGCGGAACAGGATTGAAACAAACTCTGCGTTCTCAAAAAATTTTAAAGTTGATAAGAAAAATGTTGGTTTAGTTGTTTTTAGTTTTTAACAATATCACTAAGTTATACCATAGTTCAGTGTTACGCTATATACATTTCAGCATCAGTTACAATTGACAATGAAGCCGAAATTTTGTAAAAGTTTTTCACAATTTTACGTACGGTTCCAGAGAGCGAAGAAAAGAGCTGGGTAATAACAAAGATCTACAATCATCGTTTACCGCATTCAACCGCATTGTCTATAAGTCGAATTCATCTAGCGCACTATAAAGATGACCAGTTTGAGGTCATCAGAAGGAAGAAGAGACCTTGGACTACACAATGTAAACAATAAGAGGTCATCGAGTGTGGCTACTGTTACGATTCGCAAATATGATTTATGCGCCCATAAGAGAAAAAATGGCTCGACACCGATAACGAACGATCAGGATACAACCATAGAAGTACCACGATCAGTATTGGAAGCTCGAAGTCCTGGTTCGAAGCCGAGAATGCTCCTCTTGCAAATGGATCGAAACAAAAAGAACGAAGATCAACTCAAAGCAAGAAGCCCTGGTGCCGGTTTTATCACTTATCAATCAAAAGACTCGAAGAAGCCATCCGAAGAGGAGATGCAATTAGTAAGTCAATCGGATCTTAGAAAAGAGCAAAACGTCAAATATGATCAACAGCAGGTCTTTTTTTCTTATATCACTCCAGGTGCAATGAGATTCACAACGAAAAAAAATATTCCGCTTTTGTTATCTTAATGAGATACGAACGAAAAGCAAAGCTGTTAAATGAGAGGGTTGTTTAATTAGTTCTGCATTAACATTCAAATTTGTTATAGTATGCTGTTGTTGATGACATCGTTATCTAAGAACTCAAGAGCTTATAAAAGGCAGCATAAGCTAATTCATTGAATGATTCGAACAATGCTCATTTGGTCATCGTTGACGACAGAGCGCTCTCATTATTCGGAATACCAATTCTTTAGATGTGACGGGAAGTGTTTTCGAGGGGAACAGGATGTAGCAGCAAGAGTTTTCAGAATCTGCTACTTTTCTCGACAATTTTTCGAAGCAGAATACTATCAAATAAAGCATCCCTTTGCATTGTTCTTTCCTTCAAAAGCTTTGTGGCATAATGCAGACTTCCATACTGAAAACGTCATGCATCAAGGGTTGAAAATATAGCATTCTGTCCTCCCCCTTTTTCCTCTTCGTCATAACGCCTTCAAATAAATGCGCATTCCAGAAAGCCTTGGAATTTCAAATTTAAAACCTCGGCATTTTTCGTTTGGCTTAACTTTTTCAGCGAAAAATTTCTTTGTATACTTATGGAAGTTTTTTGACCAATTTGATAAAGTATTCTAACCATGCTGTAATCAACGCTTATATTAGAACCATTCATCATATAACAATTATCAAAAATTGTCTTGTGGACAAGGTTCTGATTCAGATACAGCAACGTGAATCACGAAAGCCTGAATCGATTCCGGCCGTTGCTCATTCCCGCCCGATGGCATTCGCTTCAGCTACCACCACGACATCTGGAAGTGCTACTGAATTGAAAGCTGATAGCCTTAAGCCATCACACCTTGAATCAAGGCCAACAAGAAGTTTAATTGTGGAACCGATAGAAGCTGCGTTTACACTTAAGGGCGGAATGTCATCGTCAGTTTTCCAGTTGTCCCTCAGAAAAGAATACTCAGTTTTCAATTTTGTTGCATCTGAGTGCATCAACAAACGAATATAGCTGGACATATTTTTAAAAGAGGTTGACATAGTTACGACTGTGAATAAGAGCGAAATATTTTTTTTCCACATGTTCTCTGAGAAATTTGTTACAGCACCTTTAGGTACGCAATAATTAACAGGGCAGTTTATGCCAATTACAGTAGGCCACTGAATGCAGCATGCGTAACGTTTTCTTGTACTAAAAAATTTTTTAGTCGTTTTGTCATCTCCCTTTTTTTCCTCCTCCTCCCCTCCCTTATGTAAAGGACGGTCCGATTTAACATGGTTGCCTCCTTGCTCCATATCACTATCAGTATAATTTCAGTTTGATTGCTCCGCACAACTGTTTGGAATGAAAATGAGCTTTTTCGTGCATTTAATTCATCGAGTTCGACTTGAGTCCCAGCGTTTTGCAGCCATATATTGATAAACGAGTCAAATGTGCGACTTGCAATCAAAATAAAGACCAGCAACAATCAGTTCTTTCGTGTCAGTCATGTTTATTCATTTCTCGACTCGGGCGCTATGAGCGAACTTGAAGTATGACATTTCTTCCTCATTTGTAAGCACAGACTACGGAATAAGGTTGGGATAGATTTCACATACACATGTAAATCGACTAACGACCTAGTTTTCGTTAGAGGAATACAATTCGCCATTTCGAACTAGTTAATTGACGCCTAGTGCAAGTATACCTCGTTGAAGTTAATGAAAGTTTGCATGCATTTCACACTAATATTTTAGTAACATCGAAAAGCATTACACTGTTAGAGTTGCCCTAAGAAGTGGTGCAATAAACGATTCATGAGAGAACACAGATTTCGAATAGTATAAAAGAGTCGATCATAATAATAATAGTAAGAAGTGAAGCATAAGCTAACCGTAAACACATTGTTATCAATAAATTAAAAAAATCACGATTCAAAATTTCCATAAAGTGATTACGTTGGGGATAACTGCTTAGAGATAATAATATCGTTTAAAAGGTATCCTAGAGTACCAAACAGTTCTTTATAGCTTTTCATGCTGCTGTGAAAATTGTTTGTGGCCACATTGCGCTAGTAGCGATTCGATCTCAAAGTGCTCTCAAAGCTTTTTTGTATGGCAGAATTTCAGCTTAAAAGATTCAGCTTAAAACAAAAAAAGAATTTATTCCCATCCGATGGTCTTACGATGAGAAAAAACTTGAAAGATGCGCAAACATGAAACAAAATATATGTGATAAATGCTTCGACTCCAAAACGGTTTCTAGTTACGATGAGTGCAATTTTTTGGCATGACTTCAAGAAACTTTATGAAAAAGGCTATTGAATACGTTCTCTGTAACAAAGATGTATGACCGGAACTAATGATAATCATAAGTCACTGATAAGTAAGCTCAAGTGTATTGGTAATGTTGTGGAAGAGAAATAAGTGTTCACAATTAGAAAAATTTTTTTTTTCATTAAGGAAATGTTCAGGGAATACTTTGTCGAATAGAGATATCACCAGCAGCAATGGGCGGTCTGGAGGTGGAATGTATAGTCAGGAAGTCAGAGTCAACTCCGAATCCATACTCCTGCAGAAATAAAAGTCGAAGTCGACTTCTCATTTAAAGCAACCGAAGCCAAGGCCCTAAATCAGCGTTTTTTTTTGTTGTAAAGGAGCAAGACACACTCAGTCTTGTTCGGATACCCATGACATTGATCATCAGTTCGAACAGTGTAACCCTTACAATATAATATGCTCATAAGAATCGATCGATATCAATCAAATCGATCAATGATCAGTTATAGATATTTCGTCTACCTGGTGGTATCGCACGAAACGACAAACTTTTGCTATGCTATGTGGTGGCCAACGATGAAGATACAAACGCAAAAGCGCTATTCGATCTTCGAGCAAAAATTCGAAACGTTACAATTAAACTGACAACTAGAGCCTAATTGTGATGGCACCAATTTTTAACAATCACATATATAAGTTTTATCATATCACTTATCACCATTAAAAGCTTCTTATTTCGTTCAGAGATATCGCTTTTTTAAAAATTTACAGCAAAATAATTAAAATACATCAAATAAAATTTTGTATACCGATCCGATAGCAAGCCGATAAGCATACAAATGAGCACAGAAATCCTTGGTGCTAACAAAATAAAGGAATTGTTGTGCGATGTCTCGTTGAGCCGGAACAGCGAAACGACGATAAATGCAAAGTTTGGAACAAAATGAAACAATATTACAAACGTGCAAGAGTTAGATAGTAACTTTTGCATTTATAGTATTGATTAGTTGTTAGGGCAGTCTCATAATTAGCATGATCGAAAGTTGTTGTGTTGAAATTTTGTTTCGTAAACGGTTTCATGAAAATGTTCGAACTTTATAAATTTTAAACGAATTTTACGTCACGTTCGAACACGTTCGTTTAGCAGTTGTGCATTGATATTGAATGGGAAGTTGGAAATTATGCGTTGGCTTTTATGGTGGTGACTCATAGTTGTTGGTCGTTGATGAAGTTGGCATTTAATCGTTCTAAGATGTTAGGATTTACTTAATTTGGGTGCATTGCTCTTCAATACATTTTGGCAGCATATCGATGGGCTGACGGGAAGTTTTGATTGTCGAAAACGTTTTACATCACTTTACCCGCAAACTCGCTGTCTGCCTGAGTGGGATCGTTGGGATGTGTTCGCTGCCTACAAAATTTGCGAAGTCTAATAGCATGTACTACCTACTTTCCTCGTCCGTTATATTCCAGGTCATATTTTTAACGATTAGCTCTACCGGAGGATTGTTGAATTAACTAAGGGTTTATGGTGATGTGATGCTGAAGGGCATACCTCCAGGCATAGCGTAGGCCATCGGATTCTGTTTTGTCGTTGTGTTTTACTATCGTTTTTTTGCGTTTGGGTCAGAGTGCATGTTACCTTTTGCTTTAGTAAATCTTCTAGGCTCATTAGGACGACGGCATCATATCTGTTTGGTTGCATTTTTGTCCCCAGGTATGGTGTATATGCTGTATTACATTTATGCACTAATTTTCGCCCAAGAAACATAGAAGGTAAAGTTATGGAATTGGCAAGTAGAAGGTAAAGTTGTGAAATTGGCAAGTAGGAGGTAAAGTTGTGAAATTGGCAAGTAGAAGATAAAGTTGTGAAATTGGCAAGTAGAAGGTAAAGTTGTGAAATTGGCAAGTAGAAGGCAAAGTTGTGAAATTGGCAAGTAGAAGGCAAAGTTGTGGAATTGGCAAGGATAATGTATCCCTTAGGGTCAAGTCCCGTATTTTTCAGGGCGAGTTAAATATGTGAAAGATTTTATAACCACTTAAATATGTGAAACAGTTATGTGCGTATCGTAGCAAATGTTGTCTCAGCCAATATAAGAGTTTCGTCATTTGCTGGCAGCTTATGAGACCGAGAAGGCCTAATAAATGAAGTCACGAAAGCGACTGACATGCCAACTTCCTGACACACATTATCGCTAATCATTGCCAAAATTTAGTTAGCTTTTCTTTTACACTCTGATGTTTATCAAAGTTTTGTCGTTATCGTTGAGCGGCATGCTCATTGCAACTCTGTATTACCCACGACCATTCGTAGCTGTCTGAAGCTTCCACCTCCACTATCACTGTTCGTCACGTGCTATGCCAGCTGCTGTTAACAACTTTGCTACCGATTTTTTTGTCACCCAGTCGCTTTTCTCCATTCTTTTTTTGTCTTTCCCTTTTCGTAACTCAAAATATCACAGCTTCTGGGGAGGAGCACTCCTACCCACGTGCCGTTTTCTTTTTTACCTCATGGCATGTCTTGTATCAGTTTTCGGTATCTTTAAGTATAAATAAATGTTTTTGTTTGGTGTAAATCTTCTTTCAGAGGCATCAGCGACCCAACGGACGTGAAGGCGTGGTTTTAAGAACAAAATGCCGGTTAGCATTTAAATGTCCCATAAAGGTCAACAGTATCTCTGAAGTATCCTATACGTCTCGTCCATAAGGAGCGCTTGCTGACGAGAAACGGAATACTTCTAGACCTTGTCTTCTGATATTCGATAAGTCGATAAACCAAACCATTAGACTGACCGACTAAATGGGAGTGTCTGAAATGATTTATGGATTCAGCATGTGCATCAAATGATTCTGGAAGCGGATCGGCCGTCAAAAACAATCAACTTATAGTCCACTACGAGTTCTACTTAGCTCAGCTATTTTTGTTGGCAAATGCAAGCAGTGACGATGCGGAAAGCATTTTAATCGATGAAGAATGATAATCGCAACACGAACAATTCATGAATTGTTAACGTTTTTTTATATGAGTGTACATAAACGTGAATTACAGGAGACATACTTTCAGATGTTCATACGTGCTTTTTTCGCTTTTTTTCCCTATGAAAATCTCTTATTCATTGATTATTACAGAGTGACCTATCGACTACCCTAAACCCACAACCTATAATAGTCTTTTTTGAAGTGTGAGCATTCCACCAGTTTTCAATTTGTTGACGTTGGCGCAGAATTTCATCCATTTATTTTTTAATAAATGCAATGAGAATTCATTCAAGTGAAAATCGATCGGTGTGAGGTCCGTAACAGTTGTGAAATGCTTGTGGTTGATGACTTTTTTTGTATTCGTTATCAGTGCATGTGAAAAGTGGACGAGAAAGGAGGAAATTGATTCCATTTAGTTTTTTTATACAACTTCATTATCATCTCTTTCGTATTTTTGATTGTTCTTCCAGTTGTAGAAGAGTTTTTAAAATTGCAATTCTTGCAGGCGTATCATTCGAAATTCACGGATGGACATCTGTTTGTCGCCAATATGGCAATTTTACCGCTTCGAACCAACTTTAAAGGACCTGCACCCAGAATTAGTGCGTTTTTGTTTTATTGTCTTCTATTTGAATCATTGTATATATTGCATAAATAATATTCCAAAAGCGGTTTTGGTTGATGCACTTTATTGAACTTACCCGTATTCGTTTTAGTCACAAAGAACCAGCTCGAAACCGTGGTGGTATATCCGCTTTTCAGTCAATTCTAATTTTTATTGATTTTTGCTGCTAAGGTTTTTATGTGAAAGGTGCAACGAATGCAACACTCGCGTTGGATTGACAGCAGCCATTCTCCTCCATTTATTTGACGATCTTGGGAGCGTTAGCATATCTTGATAAATGTCAATTTAGATGATGGAGAAGATATAGTCGATGAAGCACTCGCTTATTTCAAACCAAACATATTCTTTCGCGAATACGAAATTAGGGGACCGGCAGATCGAACACTTATATATCTCACTTTCTATATTTCCGAATGCCTCAGGAAACTGCAAAAGGTTTCGCTTTCGTTTTAATCTACTTTTAAAATGACCTTTCTTTCGGATGTAAAGATCGGATTATAGAAGGGGATCAGGAAGGATAGGGGTTTATAATATTGAAATATCGTGTTACTTCTACCAGAATGTTTGAATTAGGAGGACATTTAGCCCGGGCTTCCACCAAAGGTTGTATGGTATTATTCTCCTTGTGTTTAGAGGAGTGGTGGAGTTTGTTTACGTTTTGGTGCATGTGGTCTCAGATAGGTATAGATACGTGTACATTTGGTGTTTCTGCTTCTGCGTAGATGTGCCTATGCATTAAGCTGTGCCAAATGGTTTTTTTTTTTTCAAAAATGAAAGCCAAACTTCAAAAGATATCCAGTTCCTGACGTTTTGGGACTGGTTAAAATCCGACCTCAAGCGTTTCTTCAGATAGCTTACCGTCAACGGCTCAGTATCGAACTGAAATCGTACTATAGCCGGTCACAAAGGTTGAATGCAATAAAACCATTTTTTTCGCTTGCTCGATCATAGATTTGTTGAAGTTTCTGGAAGTAGGCTAATGAGGTTTTGACAGAGCTGTGGCAACAACTGTATTTGAAGCACTTGAGCGTTTTGATTTCGTGTGGGATAATGAAACAAACACCAAACAAAAGAGAGTTAGATGAATTGGGCATTATGTCGAGTAGTGTAAAAAGGTTGGGAGATGCCTTGTTGAAGGATTATTAGGCATGTGGTCACTAAAACATGTAAATTTTAGAGTGCCAATAAGACGCAAGGACTAAAGGATATGGCTGCGTTGGCACTTAGCCAGAGATTGCCGATACCTGGCGAAGCGGACTTTCCCCTAAACAGTATGTACAAGGCGCCTGCGAACAGACAGGATGAAGGTTCGTTTTTCTTCTAGCATATGCAGTGGTAGTAGTGAGGAATTTATTTTATAATTGCAAGCGAAGTTCCCTACTGTCTTTCCCAAAAATGCGCCACTTGACGGTCATCACGCAGCTGTTTCCTGGGAGGCAATTGACGTACGGGTGGATGGCGAGCGATAAACTATAACTAAACCAAAATTGTTTAAGGCGCCTTGACATTTCTGAGTCGGAACAGGAAGTGTCGAAAAACTTTCAACTTTGCAGTTTCTTTTGTAGAATTTTTGCCCAATTTTTATCCGTCTAGTTCTTCCTTCCCCTAACCCTATTTTTCATTTGATAGGGCAGTGGAGGAGGTATTTGTCTAACTTCTCCTCTCTCACCCCCTCCTGGCCAAGCCTCTGGGTGGGGCATTTGTTTGCAGTTTGTCGCAAATCGTGGTGATTTTTAGAGACTATGCGAGCCTATCTGCAGCAGCTTCGGCAGGAGCTGGGGCTGCGACTTTGTGATCGAGTGTTCGACCCTGAAACTGACAAACCACTTAAGGTTTGCTTTTGTTAAGAAATTTGACTTTTAAACCAAAATCATATTCATTTCGTTTTGGCCAAATGAGCTTTGACCTATCGGTATAGCATTTGTACGAGGGAAAAAGTGAAACTCGCATACCTTTATGCTAGAGTAGGATCGCTTTTTTTTGCGGTAGGCGCGAGAGGAAAGTAAAGGAGAGGATATTGAAACTATGCTGTGAATTTTGGTTTGAAATTGCCAACGCATGGCCGTACTCTTTGTTTTCAGTGGTGGATGTGTTTTGCGAGAAGAAGATTCATGGACAAGGGACTAGTAAGCCCAGGCACTATCCTCTAGAACGCGGATCTATCATCGATCAATTTGTGTCTATTTATCTCGGTTATTTCTTCTAAACTTGTCCGTGTTGCTACATCACTGTCATCGTAACGTTCGAATGGTTGATTCTATTTGGCAAATGTTCAAGAGGGCGATCTGTTGGTGAAATGTGAATTAAATGTAATGTAAAGGTACTGTAATTTGACGAACATCACTTTAACTAGGGTCGTATGGGCGGGAAACACGCAATCAATGCGCGTCTCGTGCAAACCATAACGAATGGTACAGGTACAGGGTGATCTTCTTAAGATGGTTTTAAAAAGATGCTTGGGAAGCTGTGTGGAGGAGTAGGATGTGACGTAGCGGGTAGTCGGTGAAACTAATGGATGTGGTTGCCGGTGACTGTAATCTCTGGACGGCGACTTATCACCAGGATGAGAAGGATGGCACACACTACTGTAACCATAGCACGTAAAGGAGTAAGCAACCAGTAAATAGTGGCATAACGAATGACTGAATGGTACAGTTACGATAATTGCTGTAAAAGGACCACGTGTTCGAGATTCGCTCCGTTTGAAATAACGTTCGCTGACAATTAGTCGATAAATGCCACAGTAATTCCACGTCTTTGTCACTTTGTGTTTCCCTCATAACTCTTGTATTTTTGAATTCTTCTCTACGATGTATTCAGCTAGAACTGCTTTGTGCTAACTAGAGTGCTGTTACAAATGAATAGTGCTTAATCTTCGAATGGAACTTGTGCTTCAGTTAATTTATGCATCGTTTTATGCGTTTGATTTGGCCAGCAAATCAATATTGCTGGCTTTTGATGTCTTTGAAAGTGAGCATCCTCACTTGTGCGATCTCGAGTGCTGCCGGATGTAAGCTGATTGAAAGGAAGGAAGAGTCGGAAGGTTATAAGAATAAACACTGAAAAAGGCGAAGGCAACCTCGTTCCGGTTCTAAGCACTGAAAATTTTTCGAATGAAGTATCTGATTTCCATAATTTTTTTTTCAAAGTTTGAAAGGTATGCCATGCGCGTAAAATTAATTGGTATGCCTGTTGACGTTCGCATGTTGTCATTAATTAGGTTTCAGACAGAAAGGTGCATCATGGTATCTAATAAAGGGCGGCTTTGCATTCTTTTTTTTTTTTGAATTTAGCTTTAATTTCAGCAATTCGGGGCTAAGAACGCCTAAAATTCTAGTGAGTGATATTGATGGTTGCGCTTGTGAAAAGAAGAAAATAAGATTAATGAGTGTCGAAAGCGGATACGACATTAGTGGATGAATTTTAAGATAAAAAGGGACAAGTGAAATTAATTCGTAAATTTCAAGCGAAATGAGCGAAGAATATTGGTGGATATTGTAGTTTTAAACGATTTTTTTCAGCTAAAAAAAATAACGGAAGTTTCTTATAAAGCTTGAAAATATACTTTAAAATATTTAGTGCTATTTTTTAA
Organism: Toxocara canis; assembly: GCA_000803305.1. NCBI lineage: Eukaryota > Metazoa > Nematoda > Chromadorea > Rhabditida > Toxocaridae > Toxocara > Toxocara canis. The sequence continues at coordinate 814 of JPKZ01001183.1, read as the reverse complement.
TATGTGAATCGAATTGTGTGACTACATACGCCCACTTTTATTATCATTTTTATTTCTAATGAATCAAATTGTTTTTTCTCTAGGATTTTTATGCGTTCATATCGTTGTGATACATTCATGTGGAGTTTTTTCTTTCTTAAGAAATAAATTAATTGCCTTCCGTCTATTGAATACATATTCGTTTTTATACAAACCGATATACAAACAATTTTCGACAGTTGCAGTAATGAAATGATTTCGCCTACAAATCGAACAAATGCTGTTGTTGATTTTGCGTGCTGATTTCTTTCATTCACTGCAAGGGTACTACTATGGACTGGTACAGTTACTGAGTAGAAAATAAAAGGGTATTTGATTTTTGAGAAAATGTATCTCATATTCCTCCCGAGTGTGCGTGTGCATGAACGGCTGCATTAGTGCGAACGGTACGATACGCCTCGTGATGAGGTTACGCATATGCGCATATGAAAGATTACCATGTAAAGGATATAAAAGTGCATGTGCGGGGTGCGTGCATGCAGGTGTGACTGAAATCTGCCTGACAGTTAAAGCTTGTTAAGTTGGGTTTTTTTTTGCCATATTTTTCATCTCATCCAAAACCTGGAAGTATTCCAATTTGCCGATTTGCAATTCGCAGTTGGCAGTTCGCAGTGCGCCGCCGATCAGTGATTTCGAAAAGGTAGAGATGAAGTGATTTTGCGAGACTCCCATTTGTGTTATGATGGTGGGGTGGTTGGTTCTTGACTTTTTCATACCAGTTAAGTTCGCATGTTTTTTTGAATATCCGTATGTGGTGTATAGACCGTTGCGGCCG
>JPKZ01001182.1:333584-349161 GCA_000803305.1 Toxocara canis | reverse complement strand
AAATATTAATGAAATCAAAGTCGCCCACAACATTCACCGAAACGTCTTTCATGTAACATGAAGAAATCTCCTAAAATCGTCTTATATGCAACAATTCGACTACGACCACAGATTCCACCTAAGACTTCAATACACATAACAGCGTTCTTCCAAAAATGTATAAAATAACGAACAGATCATTGCAATGAAAATAATGGAAATCAAATGGTGTGCCCTCATTCATCCATAGGAGACATGGAACGCTTCGTCGGATGCGATTTTTTTCGACGACCACCTTCCTGAAAACGAATCAAGTGAGTGGGCATAAAATGCAGAAGCAGGCACCTTTCAGCGGTGTATGCATGCGGTGTGGCTCCGCCCAGATGCTTCCCACAAACTTTTTCTTGCATGAGTAGGAGAGGATTAGTCCGAAGCGGAGCCGCCCTTCTCCAGGCTAATCGGCCCCGATTTTTCAACAAAGAAGACGAACACTTCGCAATGCAACACCAATGAAACAGTACCTCGGTTTGATAAATTTCTCATCGTTGGCTATGCTTTATCTTTTTCAGCACGATGCTATTCAATGCGGACAATGTTATACTTTGCGTTGCACTACGGGCGGCCTGTAGTCAATTATCGGTCACATCAGTTTCCGCTACTCAGTTCGATTTTCCAGCGAGAACGATATACAGTATAGCCTGAAGCAGAAGTCCCTCCTCAGTAAAGGCCCTCTCCCTCCGCTCAATAGAAATCCTCCTCTCCCAATTTCCAGTTTAAAAGAAATTAAGTTTCAGCCCGCTTCATGGATTATCTGATGTAGGTCTGGCATCCATTTGTTGTCGTTGTTTTTTTTCAAAGCATTTGTCTCACGTATTACTTGTTCAACTTCCGCATTCCTTTACTGTTTCCACTAGGCAATATCTTAGGCTCCTTATCATATCAGAAACACTTTGTTATATTATACTAGAAGAAGTTGTTATCAAAAAGAATTTATTATACCAAAAGAAGTGTTAAGAACGATCATCAAATCTACTGGTACTATAAGGTGCTTGTACTAAGCCATACATTGCTTAGTTCAAAGCTGTTTATATGGGCATGACATGAGCCAAATTGTGCTCTAATGAATGACTCTTAACTATTAGCACGAGTGACTTAAATATCGAAATGTTGGTTCCATTCCTTCTTAATGTTGTAGCGTACCCTCTGTCACTGTTTTTTTTTAAATAACCGTTTACAGTTCGCACATTTGCATATTATAGTTTGATAGTAAATTGGTACAAAAACTGTAAACATTTTGTAGACTGTAAACTGTAAACGACTTAGTGTCTGCGAATGATTTCACCAAGCAACAACGACGGTCTTCTGGATGTGTGGACGTTCCCAAATGATGCCCCAATAGACTTCCTACTAACTCCGACTCAAAGTGAGCATCAATCGCTTTTAACAACAGCCATTTCACGTGGCATTTTCACTTCTGCACGAGATGGAAAAGGCTTCAATAAGATGTTCACATCTGCTAGTAACAGTAACAATATATGCAATAATTTTTATTTCACTTTAAAAAAAAGCACTCATTGGCAAAAAACCAATGTGATCGACACTAGAGGAGCTGATAAATTTTGTGGATAAGAGGACGTAACAAAATGTAAACAAAATGGATGTTTATGGAACCCCCATGGATTTCCATAAACAAAAATGGACCTCCATCGTATAAACTGTAAATATATAGCAGAAAAAAAGAAGCGATAAATATGAATGAAAAAGCATTCTAAAACAACTTAGCAGCAATCAATGTCTATGAGGAAGCACCGTCTGCAACAGTTTGAAAAAAAAAAATCTTGCAATGCAAGAGGCAGAAGGCGCACAAAACAAAGTAAATTGGTGAATGTACTTATCTGTTCCTACATACTGTTGTCGCATACCAGACCAGACCAGACTAGACCCTTGTTTAAGAGGATAAACTGGCAGTATCGGCTTTCCGATTTGGCGAAACTCCCTATATTATGGCTAAATTTTGAGATAGTTTTCCCTCTCGGTTCAATGGTTAAATTCCCTCTATGAGGATGGTTTTTATAAAAAGAATGTAGGACAATAAGAAAGCTACAGAATACAAAGAAGAGTTGCTAAAGCAGTAAAAATATAATTATTAACCAAAAGACAATGGAAACAAAAGAGACGCAAAAGATCGCCTATTTGAGAAAAAAATATACAAATGAGCGTAGCGAAAATGCAGAGAAAGATTGTAGCCACGGCAGTTTATAACGTAGGTACCAAACCAACAATTCGGGTTTAAGCTGTAAAAACAAATGAAGACTGCCTTGTATCGGAATATACAAGTTGTCAACAAATTCACGTACAAAAAGCTTTCATACCGCCTAAACGACGCACCTCATTATAAAGATTGAAGAATGCAATAAAATGACAACGATACGACCGACATTAATTTCCGTTCTACGGGAAGAGTTCAGATGACAAACTTTAATTAGTCATAAGACAACAATATCTTGCACAGAGGTATGACTACTTAAATTATGTGCAACGAGTAAGAAAGGAAACGTCAGCTACTACCTCAGCTAATGAAGGGATGACGAGAAGGTCGGGCAGTCACAACCCTTTCGTTAGTTATGCACTTCTCTTCTTCTAAAACTGCAATTTGTTGAGAGTTAGCATATTCTTAGCGAGACAACATGACGTTCCTTTCTACTGCTAGCAACAATGTAAACAAACAGACAGCGGATACAGCAGATAGCAAAATGAGCACGGTGATATAAATCTGTACAAAGGATCATCGAAGGTTAGCCTTTCTTTTAAACAGACATTTGCTTTAAAAAAATCATCGTTGAAACTGTCTTGTGCTACAAATATAAATAGTCACTTAACGAGTGTTTTGAGTTCCAGAACCAATAATTTAAAAAGTTTGATAAGAAAACTTCATGTTTCTTCAACGTAAAAATTATTCGTTTTAGGAATTCTTATTTTAGACGAGATGTTTCAGAAATTTTCTACAATCTACTAAACAAAAGGGGAAATTTCTTAATCGATCTAGAAAAAAGAAAGGAAGCAGAAGTAAGTTTGGGCATAATGCAATTCATACACAACTGCGTTGCTCGAATTTGGGTATCAGCATCAGCGTTCGTTTTATTTTTTTCCGTAGATGTCGGCCAAATTGTTAAATCGTGGTCCCCATTTTCCAATCTGAAATGTAAGAAGATAAAGCTATTCAAGCATAATACGTAATATTCAAAATAGCTTCCCACCTCATTTTACACATATTACCCTACTCTCAACGCTTCTGATTGTTCACTAAGTGTATTGTCTGTAGGTAAAGCGTACTTTAAACGTCATCAATTCAGTTATCTTTAGAAATGAGGAAGAACCCCCACTTCCCACCCCCGTACCTCCCCCTCTTTTCTCCGATACGTAAGCATGATATAGGTGCATTACAGCTTCCCACTTCCATGAATGATAAAATAAATAAGAAATTAAATAAATAAACAAACGACGTATCAGAACCAATCAATGAGCAAGTTCAATCCGTTTCAAATAAAAAGGGGATGCATCACGAGTATCTATGATATTATTATTAGTATTGTTCGCAACCATCAATTATTTACTTTCCCACATCATTCCCATGTCTCTAACCCTAAACAACTTAAATTAGCATTATTATAGGCTGCAAATAAAATTTCATAAAGCAAGAAATGAATGTCACAAAACTTCTAAGTCTCCCCGTCTTATTCTTCTTGCTATTAAAATCGTGATGCCAACAAGAAATTTTACCTCTTCGTTGAGATTGCCAGCTGTGCCATTGTCATCTGCTGATTCCAAAGATTCGAGAGTTACTCTGAAAACATTATGCGACTGGCCGCGTAATTAGCGTTCCATTTAAATGAACAAATGTACACAGAACAGCGCGCAATGCCCGTGAGCAATTCGGATAACAAGAAGGGGAAGTATGGGGGATTCCATGCCCCATATGATCCGAAGAGAAAAATCGGAGGTCCCTCCTTTAAATATTCGCATTACGTAGGCACTGGATTTCGGCGTTGTAAATAAGAAAGTGGACCACTACGAGGAAGGTCTTTCAATGGATCAATATAAATGCCCAGTGTACGTTGTAAACTGAATATTTCGTCCAGTATGTATTTAAGTAAACAAGAACTTCTGATCGATGACCTCGTTCTTTTGTCTGTTGCAGTCTCAGACCTCTTGATTGCAATAAACTCACTCATTCATTCGTTTATTATAAGCACGGCTGAGGAAGGAGACAAACGTGTTCTAAAATTCCTGCCATACCCCCCACAAGCCTCAGACCTATCGGTTACAAATTGCACATATAGTTTACTGCTCGCTTCGCCCCGATTCTTTTTTTGGCAATGTCATTTATAAACCGACCCCCTCCCCCTCTCCTCTCCACCACCACCAAAAAATGCTGTATCTGACTAAGTTAACATCATTTCTATTCGCTGTCGCAGAAGAGAGAATACAGGAAACAGATGTGCTACAATTTTTAAAAAATTTACCGCGAAACGTTATCGCCTTCATTTTTCAACTAAAAACTGTTCGTTCGCTACTTGATCGCACTATAATCTGCTGTAACGAGTCACAGATGCAAGCAACTAAACTAAACCGAGAAAGGCAAATCTTTTTAACCATCAATGCATCCCTCTAGTATGCAAAAATAGTCAACGAACACTTACCAACAGGTGGCGCCTTTTGTTTGGCTGTTGGGTAAACTGGTGTTCCATATCCGCCAATACCATTACCCTCGATAGGCATTACCGGTTTGCGTAAATGACTGATATTATATTGGTCATTATCTGCTTCACCTCCACCCTCTACATCGTAGGGCCGTAGATTATCACGGTTCAAGTCTTCAGGTCGAACAGGTTCAAACGGCGGCGTTTGTCGACGGGTATACACCACCATTAACAGCACTAACACTGAAAGCAGGTATTACCAAAATAAATGAGCGATTCTGAGTTAAACTGGTTTGCTCTTTTAAGCAGAGCCTTTTTTTGAGCTACACAAAATTATTTGCAGTCCCGACGTTTTCTCGTATATTTCTTGAATATTCTGATTAGCTTCATTATGGTTTTTTAAGATCATGGAAAGAAGGACGAACAATCGCTATCCTCGTGAAATATGCATCGCGAGTCGAAGCTTTGTAGACGCACTCCCTAAGCCACTTGCAAAATCCGTTGTGATCAAGGGCCAGTATCAGGTTCAGAATTGATTACGCGCTTTGACTTCCGGAAGTTCCCCCTGATGATCTCAGTCTCTTGTACCAAGCTGGTCAGGGGGTGGAAATTCCTCGCTCAGCAAGAAGAATTACGGGCAGCGTTCATGCCAATCCAGAAACGACGTTGGACGTTGACAGCGAAACTGGTGGGGAAAAGTATGACACTCAGAAGAGATCTAGTACGCACAAGGGAACTGTATGATAGAAATGAGTGAAGATTTGAATGTATACTATCAGCTTGCATGTTTTGAGGTCGCTGGTACAGCCTCTTCAAATCTGCTCAGACAATCGCGGATAAACTCCTACTGTCACGATTTGTAATTGATGTGTCTAAAGCTGTGCACACTTCAGATTGCAACAGCGAGCAAAATGGCACACCTTGCTGCAGAACCGCACAAAGTCCTACTCTTCACAAAGTATTCAGTAAAAGCTGAACTGTTAGGTAACAAGCTCCTGCTCCCATCTTTCCTATTCGTTGCACCAAGCTCCTACTAATTACCACTCATTTTTTGCCCCTCGATGAGCGTATACACCAGACTTTTGTCATTGCAATTTCTGCTGGATCGGATTTACTCACCGCCTGATTGTGTGGTAACCTTGTGTTGATCCGGGTGTTTATTTTAACTAATAAAACTGTTTCACTGCTGACATACGGAATTCCGAGATTCACCTTTCAAATCGCTTACTTGCTTTGCAGATTTATAGAACGACTGCACTTTATGGTCACATTAGACGAAATCACTTGCAGAACGTGAGAGAAGAAAATCGAACGAAAAGATATTTGTGAAAAAAAAATCCTTTTCAATTGTCTACGACGCCAAGTACGTTGTCGAATTTTCGAAACCTTAACCCTCTAAAGTGAACATAACTATAGGCGCTGAATATCACCTAGCTGCGAACTAGCGTCTTAATCGATTATGCTCTAGGCTGGTGTCCTACTCTTCGACTCGATATACCCAAGCTGCTAACGGCCAAAGTCGCACCACATCCGGCCAACTGTCCGTCGGGCCCGAGCAATGCTTGTGCTCCTTGGGGACAAGTACAGAATGGTCCTTTCCAGAAATCAACGCACACATATGATCCACCGCAATAAGCAAAGCCAACCGTAGCGCACGTTGTGCGCTGTGAACAACCCGATGAAACACCTCGCGCTTGTTTCACCGTTATTATCGACTCGCCCGTATTAGAGGAATGACCGGAAGAGGAGCTATCCTCGGATAGAGGAAGATTAATATGCTGCCAACGGAACGTACCAACACAACCCTGAAACAAGATATTACCTTGCGATGATGGCAAAAAAAGTATTCCATTTATGGCACGTTTCTCAACTCTCTTTTCCCACAGAGATCCTGGCCATTTGAAGGAAAGGATAGCAAAAATGTTTGCCATTTTGCGATTAGCAAAAATAGTTCACGATAAGTCTCTAGAGAAGAACGAGCTCAACCTTAAGACTCCATTTATTGTCTTATTGTTGAGAAAAGTGAAATGTACTGCTGTTGCCCAAAAATTATTCACAAGGGAAATCAGTCAAACATATATGGTTCCTATAAAACAAACCGAAATCTATTCTAGCAAAAAATCTACGCTATGCGATGAACCATACCGTATTATATCGCTATTTTGTGCTTTTTGGCAATATTCCCACAACCCGTTACGCCGCACATTTACGAACCCTTTTTTCTTGATTGCCACAAGAAGTTTGGCAAGGCGTTTCACTTTAAATATTAAGACTATCAAGCATTTCTACGAGTTGTTCGCGCTTATTTCGCATTTTCTAGGCTAAGAAGCAATCGGCACTCATTTATAGTTACCGAGTAAGATAAACTTATAATCGAAGTCTCACTTGGAAGCCTCTTGCACCTCCAACGCTTTCGGCTCCGAGCAACAACTGTGAGATAGTGATCTCATAGGGCGTCTTTGCCGGATCAAGTGGGGTCGTTTCATGATAAACACCATCTATGGACAGCGATGACCTGAAAATGATTTTGTTTACCTAGTCAGCAGACAATAGCACTATCAACTGAACAGCAATATTCAGAACGACCACTCTCTATACGTAACATCTCTACATGTAATTTGCTATTGAGACATAAAACTTTTAATGAAATCTGCATATGTAAATCCTCGTTTTCTCATTTAGTACTAGCCTCTCCTCAATAAACTTCGGCAAACCCGATAAAATGAGCGGTCCATTGTATTCTGAGTCCAAATCTCTACATAAAATGTGAACAACCGAAACAGAAATAGTCAGTCGTACTGGTGGACGGATACAGCGAAAAGGAAGTAATGTAATGAAATCACAAACCGGACAGGACTTCTGGAGAATTGCATCCAATACGACGTATTGTCGAGTAGTTGAAGATTCTTCATTTGTGTTTGTATCGTTGACGTGCTACTCGCAGCACCAAAAGGACTCAGATCGAACTTTGCCGTCGGAATATAGCTCTCGATCGATGTGCTCACATACTGAGAATCAATCAATAAATTAACGAGACAACTACTTCACTCTATTTTAAAAAACTCTATGTATTCAAATAATTATATTCCTTGCACTCCACAACGGTATATGTTAAATACAACATACGTTTTAAGCATTTCCTTAGTTTAACACTTTTTACGACTGCTAACTGAAGCAGATGTCACCTAAATGCGTTCTTTTCAAAAAAAGTCCTTCATCACTATCGGGCACAAGATCGGGTTTATTTGATAGAAAATGAGATTTGGTAAAAACTGAGATTTATTTGGTAGAAAATGAGATTTTTTAAAGTAAAAAAATGAGATTTAATCGCTAGAGAATGAGATTTTTTTGGTTAAAAATGAGATTTGGTAGGAGACGAGATTTTTTCCTGGCAAATAAATGCGTTTTATTTGCCAGGAAAATGAAATTTTTTCTGGTGAAAAATGAGATTTGGAAGAAAAAGAGATTTTTGGGGCAAAAAATGAGATTTATTTGGGAGAAAATGAAATTTTTCTGGTGAAAAATGAGATTTGGAAGAAAAAGAGATTTTTCGGGCAAAAAATGAGCATTATTTGGTAGAAAATGAAATTTCTTAGTAAAAAACGAGATCTATGGGGTAGAAAATGGGGGTTATTTTGGCAAAAGACGAGATTTTTGTATCGTTGACGTGCTACTCGCAGCACCAAAAGGACTCAGATCGAACTTTGCCGTCGGAATATAGCTCTCGATCGATGTGCTCACATACTGAGAATCAATCAATAAATTAACGAGACAACTACTTCACTCTATTTTAAAAAACTCTATGTATTCAAATAATTATATTCCTTGCACTCCACAACGGTATATGTTAAATACAACATACGTTTTAAGCATTTCCTTAGTTTAACACTTTTTACGACTGCTAACTGAAGCAGATGTCACCTAAATGCGTCCTTTTCAAAAAAAGTCCTTCATCACTATCGGGCACAAGATCGGGTTTATTTGATAGAAAATGAGATTTGGTAAAAACTGAGATTTATTTGGTAGAAAATGAGATTTTTTAAAGTAAAAAAATGAGATTTAATCGCTAGAGAATGAGATTTTTTTGGTTAAAAATGAGATTTGGTAGGAGACGAGATTTTTTCCTGGCAAATAAATGCGTTTTATTTGCCAGGAAAATGAAATTTTTTCTGGTGAAAAATGAGATTTGGAAGAAAAAGAGATTTTTGGGGCAAAAAATGAGATTTATTTGGGAGAAAATGAAATTTCTTGGTAAAAAACGAGATCTATGGGGTAGAAAATGGGGGTTATTTTGGCAAAAGACGAGATTTATTTGGAATAAAAATGCAAATTATTTCACAAAACTAACCATGATTGCCCCAAAAAGAAGAACAGATCTTGGATCAAAGGCAGCTTTAAATTCGATCACTTCGATCAACTACAGAAAAATGAATAGACAACAAAAATACGCAAAACCCAAAAATAACCAGAACGTCTCTCCGCAAAACAAAGAGCAAAAAAAATTTAGGATTCTTTTGCGAACTAACTTTTTATTCATTTGAAAAATCGATAAAATAAAATGCACACCTTATCGCCATTGCTTCCAAAGCCGAGCTCTCCGGTGCCACCATTTGCTTTACCAGGTAGGAAAAGCACATCAACATCGGATGTTTTATCCTCTAGACCCACTTTCACGTCGTACTCGACAAATGAGCCCGGTCCGAATTCGATCCATGGAATTTCGCTGTCACAACGATCACCTCCCCAACCCGGATCGCAAGCACATTTTGGCACTGTCGACTGAAATACATAAAAATACAAAATGAACACAAAATCAAGAATAGTGATCACTCACTGATTCGTTCACGAGCTCGTTGTGCGGCTTGCCCTAGAGCTGGCGAGCTGAAGTTAGCGCATTTTAAAACGCCTACATTCCTCATTTCTGATATAAAAACGCTTCCGGTCTATTCATTCGGTATAGCTTCGTATCCCCATTAAGCCGGTCTGCTAAGCAGACATTTGGTAAGAAACCATTTCGGCCTGACGGCCTCATCGACTACAAATCAGAACGCTGCTGTAAGCAGTCAGCTGTCAGCAGTCATCAGCCATGTCAGTGGCAAATTAGCACGCTGCCAAATGATCCGTAATCACTCCTTTGATATCATACTAGTTAACTATGTTTCTCTACCAGTTTATTCGTCTTCCGTGGCACTGAGGTTCACGTCTTATGTTCGTGAAGGCTTTGTAATATTCTTCCACTGGGTACAGCTTTGTGCTGTGCAAGATCCAAGAGTAAATGGATGGCCATTTTGCTTGCATAGACAACAATCGAGTCATAAGCCAAGATCCGCAGTACCACTGGCGTAATAAATCGCTCCAATCGATCTTTTTTCACAGATTACAGTCCCAAAAACGACTGCGCAAGACATTTCTTCACAGTGAACCGAAACTTAGCGAGCCCAGAAAACTATTATTTTGCTTGCCTATGGATGCCGGTAAAAGTATCTTTCCAACCTGACTCCGACAGAAGCGGATAAGAAATGTTCCTTTTTACCCTTCCAAGCCAGAACCAACTACTTTCAGATCAGTTACGGCGTATTTTCTTCAACGAGCACCTAAACAATCCTACGTCCTAGGCATCCTTCCTCTCTCCCGCCGTGCAGTTCCGCGTTTTTGTTAAAAACAAACAGCGCAACTTTCGTTTCACTAGGTACCGTTCAAAGATCGTTTTTAATCAAAGCTGCGTTCGAACATCTGACCTCTGTTAGAGTTAAAATGCTGTAGCGAACGGCCGGCAAACAACCGGACGCTTTTTTAAGCCAAAAAAATGAGGAATATATACCCTTCCAATTATCATAATGACGGCTCGATTTCACCGGTCAACTCTGACGGCGGAGCGTTCAAGCAAATCAGCGAGCACTCTTTCTAACTAAATGACCGTCACTAAAAATTACTCCGGAATCGTTAGGCGGAAAACCACTTCAGCAGATTGCTCCAAGATTTCTGAGCTAAATTTTCTTCTACGTCACATAACCACTTCGACTGCGCAGACTGCGAGGTAAATCGTAAAACAACGCTGGTTTTGAAATGATGAATCAGAATGACGCAAAAGCGACAATAAATATCACAATATTAAACTTCAATGATCAACTTCTTAAAAAGATTAATTACCTGGTCCTTAACAAATCTACACACAAACCTCAACGGCATTATAGCGGAAACAGCCAGTCAGTAAAAGACCTAATACGCAGTAAATCAATATAAACAATTACCACAGCATCCGCAATGCACTCCCCATGAATACAGTATCCGCCACGAATGCTGTTTAGATCGCAGACTGCTTCGCTCAGATCGCATCCCATCTGCGTATGTTCGTTACTGGCTAAATCGGGCACTCCAAGATCGTACAGTTCGTTATTGATGAACAAATTCCTTACGCAACCCGTATAGCTCTGCGTACGTCCCGTTACTGCTGCCGGGTACTTATCGTTACCCGACAGAGGCGCGAGACCGCCGATCTGCAACACCATTTTTCCCCTAAGGTCAGTATTTCAATGCAAAAACATCTTATCCCTGTTTTATCCTTGTCGTCCCTTAACGACCGAATACTCTGGAAGACCACTGGGCTAAAACATCTATGAGGACTAAATTTGGTGACATAAAGCAAAAAAGGCGCTCATGAGGACGATTAAAACAGAATACGTGCAATACCTCTTCCCCTCTCGGAGGTTTCACTCGTCGTTCTCATGCTTCAGATAACAAATTAATGTCGCCGTCGCTTTTATATGAATGCCGCTACCACTCAATCACTCTGTGATGCCCCTTCCCTCGACGGAGATTTCCTTCCCCCCTTCCTCCCATATAGATAATATATCCACCTGAAGAGGAGTGTTGATGTTCAGTCGTTCGTCATCATCAATAGAAGTAATGACACGACGACAAGACGAATCATCGAGGAATCCGCTTCCGTCTTGCATCATACTAAGAGCACCGATCGTATAGCAATTGTCCACAACCAATTCCAATGTCTGTATTATCAACGGTTATCACCCTTCAGCACAACGTAAAAAAAGATGTCTCCCAACCAAAGCGACAAAATACAACGCCAACTTATCCACTTAGTCAACATTTATAAGACTTATGCAAACCAACTGATTCTAAGATGCTCATGACATTGAAGGTACTTAATCCAAAGAGCCATCACTTCAAAAGTCAATACTACATAAAACTTAAGACAATACGAAAAGAGAACTGCCATAATTAAAGATCCTTGATATATCGAATGATATCGCAGTGAAAAAAAAGAGCTTAGTTCAACGAGTCATTACGTCGTCACACATAAACATTCAGCCTATAATTTTGTCTTGGCAAAATTAAAACACAACTGCCATCCTGTGACCGCATTTTGCCCTGATTCTAAAATCGGCTTGCTATGTCTCTTTTATCACACAAGAAGATGCCTTCAAAATCATGGGAAATACATATTCAGAAGTCTTTCACGCCTCAAAAGCCTGAAAAAACATTACTCTACTGGCGAGAAAAGTTCGAGAAGCTTAAAAATTTTTAATGTTGAAAAAGAAATTATCCGATTACTTTTCCAGACTGTGTCAACGTAATCGTATGCCATTTGCCATCATTAAGCATATCCGATCCGGCCACTTGTATCGGATTTGCAGCCACTCCATTGAACATTAGTTCGGCTTCCACTCGGCCTGATACCAATCGAACGATGATGTAATCGCGGTAGTCGATTTGTCCGAAAGATGAGTTATCACCCATTGGCCCATTGTATAACAACAGACCGTCTGCTTGCCTATAAACATTTGCTCTAGCGAATAAATCGAACAGAACAGAGAAAAAAAGAAATAACGCCTTATTCGCTTTCCAGAAAAGAAAAAGATAAACGAAGAATGTATTTTTCTGGAACACAAAAAAAAAACGACAGAAATTTGTTAGTTTTCCAGATTTAATGCAAATAGTATCTTTCAGGACCAGCGAAACTGGTGTAAAATTTGTATAAGAAATGAGGCTAAAGCTCTTCTAAATGACATTCTCCACTTCAATTTTTCACACGCACTGCTTCTTTAAAGCATTTCCCTCAGACAAGTTCCTCCCATCCGTCAGTGCTCTCCAATCACCCCCAACTTGAAACAATTTGGATACTGGCAAAAAACCCCTCCATAAAATCGAGTTACAAACCTGGTCATAAATTGTAACGACATATTTAAAGATGTGCATGCAGGCATCGGTTTAAACCAAGCGTAGCCTTGACCATCGAAAGAACGCGTTGTGCCTTGGCATCTAAACCCTTTCAGCGCGTTGTTGCGACATTCACAGAAAAATCCCCTCGGATATGTATTATGGCAAACACCACCGTTCACGCATAAATCTGCTCGACATGAGGCTGGTGGAATAAACACCGGACAGGTACAAGTATCATTCGACCATGCGTTCACGCCCACAATCACTGTCTGGTTGGCAGACACAACAACTCCTTTCTGAAAAAAAAACGCTTGAACAATTTTGGCGATCAATATTTTAAAAAGAGACCGGTGACAACTAGTTACTAAACATACAGTTATAAAGATCCGCAGAGGATGAAAGCAGTCCAAATATAGTAGAGCAGTCGAAACACAAAGGGAAGATATTTAACGTTATCTATATGAAACAAGTTCCTAGAATAGGAAGGTTTCCCAAATGCCGACAAGGAAGTAGCATTGTGAAATTTCATTCGATGAAACACTGCGAATCCAAAAACCATTAATGATTTGGTGATCAGAAGAAAGATATTGGCAATATAATCGGTAAGACTACGAATTTTTTGTCCTTTTTTTTCCGAGCCAATCAAGACAGCCCTTTTCAAACCGGTTAGAAAGTAAAATTTCTTGGCTCAGCAAAACGCTTGACTTACGCGCGATTGAGAAGGAAAGCTTAGAATAGATTCCATGTTTTGCGTGCCGTCGTTTAAATAAGAGGTGAAAATGGATATATAACAACAGTTAAAATAGTACACTCGAAAGTAGCACAGTATTCTGTAAGAAATACGAGACATAAACTTTATACGAGTTTGGCAACAGCTTGTTAAATATCAGTACACGTAAAATAAACATACCTCATCTGCATAGTTTTTCGTCTCGCATCCCATATCACAAACGGTGAACTTGCACATATCAATGCCCGCCGACACAATCGTAGCGCCTATTGCTTGTTGCAGTTCATCACGATGCTGCGCTATGAGTCCGTTTAACAGCACTGGACTACGGTAGGCACTACCGTGCGCTGAGAAACGAACGTCGATCACCTCCTCTACTGTTGTTTGCAAAACCGCTACGTCCTTCTGGAAAATCGTAGCGCCTATTGCTTGTTGCAGTTCATCACGATGCTGCGCTATGAGTCCGTTTAACAGCACTGGACTACGGTAGGCACTACCGTGCGCTGAGAAACGAACGTCGATCACCTCCTCTACTGTTGTTTGCAAAACCGCTACGTCCTTCTGGAAAATCGTAGCGCCTATTGCTTGTTGCAGTTCATCACGATGCTGCGCTATGAGTCCGTTTAACAGCACTGGACTACGGTAGGCACTACCGTGCGCTGAGAAACGAACGTCGATCACCTCCTCTACTGTTGTTTGCAAAACCGCTACGTCCTTCTGGAAAAACTTCGTCACTGCCCTCTATTTCAGTACTGAACTAAGAGGGGGGAAAGGGGATGGGAAATAGGAAAGAAGAATTTCTTAAGCATAACTGGGACAAGAAAACAGTTTGGGGACCAAAATATTCAACTATCATTATAAAACAATTACCTTCCCCCATCTCCCCTATCTTCATCTCCCCCTTTGTACTATTCATAATAGTGGCAGTAATCATATAATCATAAAGCCGGATGAATGTCGAGAAGACCATCTGCTTAGATCATCACGGTTTTCAAAGAATGATTTTTTTAAATGAAACGAAAAATCCAACTGAAAAATCGGTAAAGTGGCAAAACGAACCTTAATCGAGAATACGTCGACTGCAGCCGTTCCACCAATGTATTCGTTCATTTTATCCACGAAACGACTCATCGGACTTGAACCTGTCGAATCGGCCCGAATGAAATCATCCGGTGCCGCAAATCCATTCGTCCCCAAAAGAATGCGAAGACCGCCCTGAACGCATGAAGTGGCTCTTTAAAAAAATTCAACACGCTCCGATCATATGAAAAGTCCCACTCTTTCTCAAGAGTCGTCGCCCACAAATGTTCTAGGCAAAGATGTATCAGATCCGTTCTCTCCTTCATCGACGAGATCCCATAAGTGAGATGGATGACTTACAAAAATGTATTTTACCTATTCGCTGAATCTATTTCTCGTCACAGTTACAATTTGCGAATATTTGATTCAACTAGGCGTCGTTACTTCCTCCGGAAAGATAAAAGAGGGGAGGGCGGAGGGGGAGGAAGGGAGAAGGGGTGTGGGGCGAACCAAGCAAAAAAGTGGAATTTTGAAGAGTCACGTAAAATGTTTTGCACGAGATAGTCTATTTTCAATGTTTCTAGCACGGACCTGGAAGGGTTGGAAAGATACGAATGTACGCATGCAACATGACATCAAACCTCAACGATCTCGTAGAATGTTCAATATGACCTTAAACTCTCAAGTGGACGACGACCTTCAAAAAACAAATCGCGATCAGAGATAAGCACCTCGAAGAAGACAATGCGGGTCTGACCTGGTTCATAAATGCGATTTCTGGCACGAGCTTCACGACAACATTTACCGTACCCAATGCATGTTCATTGCGTCTTCTGTCTACTACGTCCGCCACAAGATGGTACGTCCGCGGTGGCATATTCGCATCCATTGTTATCTGAAGAAAGCCGTAGAGAAAAAAGCATTTGTTCAACAAATATCATCGAAAACGAAGCGCATAGAATTTGCC
>JPKZ01001182.1:319060-333364 GCA_000803305.1 Toxocara canis | reverse complement strand
TTCAATAAAGGATCGAGTTTTAAGGAAAAGCTGAGGAAAGCCCAGCTACCCTCAAAAGTTTATAGATCAACGTAGGAAGATCAATATTACACATTATTTCGTGAAAATCCTTTATAAAGTGCTCTGTATATCTTGAATATCGATGAGGCGATAACTCACTATTGATTTTCCAAATATCTTAGCCAGCATTTGTAAAAAAAAAAAACCTTTTTCTTTTGCCCTATATGTTCGCGTAGGGGTTCGCACCCCTCTTGAATATCATGATTACCTCTCCATTTGATGCGAGTTCAAAGCCGGGCAAAGACTTTCCGGGTGCCCACGTGAATGTTTTATCGGGCAAGTCCCAATCATCTTTGTCCTCCACATATACACGGCCAATCATTGTTCTACCCAATTTGCCACGATAACTGTTGACGAATATTGTCATCGTGCCGTCCCTCATCGGATTGTCGTTCTGTAACACATGATGCTATTCGTATAAATCCATTACGATTATTGACAGTTTTCATATGTTCATCTTGGAGAATGTTAAAGACTGCCGATATGCTAGTGTTAATTTCACCTTAAAAATTATTGCCCTACCCCTCCCCCCCCCTTTTGAACTTTAACAACACATAATATTTTAATATTCATTCATCAATATATCTCGTAATTATATTTGTCGCAAATTCACCTTCCGCATGAAGAGTTTCACCTTCATAGGAAATAAGACTTTCCTTAAATGGTGGCCTTGTAATAAAATACTACTGAACTCCAGGTGTTACATATGCCTCTAAGTATAACAGGAATGCTAGAACTCCCTCCCCCCTCCTCCCCAACCCCCTCAAACAAAATGCTATTAGCCATATACCTATGTTTATTATTGTGCATTTTCTCAATTTCTCGTAATTTTTATGCATATGCCCCTCATATGCGAAGCTATATATGCGAGCAATCGTCCTCTATCCAAACATTAATTAATCATTCATTCATAATTATTTCTTCGAAATTCTGTAGGCTCTTTATTGAGTCAACGACTTTGTTCACCATCAGCAAATATCATCGTTACAAACGATTTTTGCAGATATCGTTTTTCACAGCGTATAAGCTGCTATATGCTAAACATAATTACGGGCGCATTGAGTGCATCCCATATTAGCGGTATCTTCGCTGCTCATAACCTATTAGAACTGCGTGGGTCCTGGAGCGCTCCCTTGGGAAATGTCAGCGCAAGAACTAAAATATCGCCAATCGTGCTTGCGCGTACCAATACTAGATATGCAGTAATGTGAGAAAATTGTTAGCGGATAACGTTGCGGGCCCATTTAGAATAGCCAATTCACAAATTCCTATAATTATGAGCGCGAGAGACTCATTCCTGCGACCGTGTAAAAATAGATTGCAAGCATTAATTATTTATGAGCACGTCCAAACTTTCTGCCAAGACCTCAGCTAGTGTTGGACGTAAAGCGTCACGAACCATTCCAACAACCTTGCTGTAAAAAGCCAAAGAATCGAGTGAGGTACTGATAATGGTTTTAAATATTAAAGGAATTCAAAATATGAATTTACAGGAAAAATTATATTTAATATTAAATTTGAAGATAGCTTAATTGACACCCTACATCCTCTCGCGCTCTAGCTTAATTAAATATTTCATGGTTTAGAAGCCCTTTCCGTGTGACAATAACGGATTCCATCCAAAACACAGCGACGATACGAAGCAGTACCCTTAAAATCGGACGTTATACAGCTAATTTAGAGAACGCTCTTAAAAATGACCAGAATAACGAACTCTAAAGAACGGTTATGAGTAAGTCAAGCACTTCCTTCTAATCCTTTATTGATGTAACCCTGGACAAGGCCGATGAGCAGGAAGAGGGCAGGGGAAGAGAGAGGGGGAGAGAGAGAGGGGAGAGAGAGAGGGGAGGGGAGGGTGAGGGAGAGCAGGTGATTTTGCTTCACCCATTTTGCGCTATTGATGGCCTTTTGCACATCAGCATTATTTGTTATGCCAAAATAATACGAGGGAGGGGAGAGATGGTAGCCACCGTCCCCCTTACCCCCTCTCTGTTTCAAGATTCACCGTTTCCGACAAGTGTAATTCAAACCAATGAAATAAATAGTTAATGAAACAACTGTTCGCCTGACCAAATCTTAAAACGACAGATCTAAACTACCGTTCAGCGAGGGATTCTGCAGCGGAAAGGCCAGAAAGGGAAACGTAGAAGACTGCATCGAGCAGCGATTCAGCTTGGGTAGGGGAGGGAAGAAAGGAGAGATGGAGGAGATCCAGCAGCAGTTCATGACTCAAAACAATTGGGATTCATCGTATTATTTCATCTAGTTATTCGGTAAGCAAGGTTCAAAATTCTCTAAGCGTACGACCCTGCCTGCATTTTATTCTCTCCGCTCTAAGAGCAAACGCTCTAATCTTGACCTCTGCATAATTCCCCTCAGAACAAAAAGCATGCTGCACTTATCAGAGAGAGGCGAATTCCCAAGTATCCATTGTTCTTTCTAATCTTAGGTCGCTGCAGCATCAAGTGTTCACTTGGTGAACCATTTGGGAGGGCAGTGAGGACAACAAAACAAAGCACTTTGAGGAGGATAACAAAGAATGAAGAGATGAGACGGACAAAGGTGAATGAAAGATTGTAACGGCCTATGTTTTGGAACTATAAAACAAAGAACAAAATACCAAGAAAGCTCAATAAAAATGAAGGTAAGAGAAGCGAACATACAGACATGGGCTGCGGAGGGGGGAGGGGAGAGGGGCAGGAAACAGACAAAAGACCCAAATGAAGCGAAAGCAGTAGAATGAGAAGCTATAGCGAGGTCACTTCTCAACAGAGGCTAGTTCATTCCAGAGGGAATGCACAAAAGGAATGAATGCCCCAACGGGATGTGTCTAATTAAATCATTGTATCTGTCTTTTACAGCAACACATATATATTGTGCAAATATGCATATCTAATTCACACAAACCACCCGTGCTTCGGCTTGTAAATAATTTGTGAGGCCCTCTAGCATTTTCTCCAATCTCTTCATCCTTCAACGAAACCTTCCAAGACAAAAATCCAAATAAAGCAGGAAGGACGTAACCGCATTCGCAGCCAACGTTCTGCCACTTAGGTTTTTTTTGCAACATGCCTACTCCATCACATTTAGAATATCCTCTGTCGCAACAGCTGTTCCAGCGAAGCAATCCACATCGCAAACCCCGGTTCTTGTGCACTCCTCGTACGATCTTAGACCTCATGTCTTTTCCTACCCCATCTTCCCATCCTATTCCTATCTGCTAAACCAACCCCCTCCCCCCCCATCACTTCCCTAGCCCTCATACCTTTAGCTATACCCATCTTCCCATCATATTCCTATCTGCTTAACCAAACTCGCACCACTTCCCTAGACCTCATGTCTTTCCCTATACCCAACTTCCATCTGCTAAGCCAAACCCGCACCATTTCCCATGCATCTGCTTCCTCTATTCATTTATGTATGCTTAATCACTGAATAAAGGAGGAGATGGTCATATCGGCTCACATACAATAAGCGAAAGATGGGACGGACGCATTTGCACTCGACTGTCATTTCAACTCGCCGATGCCCACACGCATTATCCCTTCCTCTCGGACAATGCCTGACTGTAGTTAAGGGTCTGTGGTGCAGCGTCCGTTAATCCCCTAACAAGTTCGCTACGATGCACTTCAAAAAGAGACGCTCAACACTGGCCCTCTGATGTTTACCGCCTCTCTGTCCCCCATTATCGTCTCTCTTCCCTCACATAAAACTCGCTGAGTTTTCGCTTCATTTCCTTCCGCAACCGCTAAGCTCTATCACAAACATAGTGGCCTCCACACCTGTGACACCGCCCCCCTCCATTTTATGATATACTTCCACCATCTCAATAAACAAAACGAGTACAACCAACAGAACTGCTGATACTTTTATGACACGAATCCGTTCATGAAGCTAAGCCTATCCCTTAACCCTCCTTTTCTGCAGTCGTAACTGAGGCAGACTATACATCAAAATCTAAACTTCAGAAGAAACTGCTGAGGTCCTTACCAAGGAAACGATCACAGGTTTAATTTCCTTGAGTAATGAACAACCCTCCACCTGCATTCAAGCCTTCAGTATTTAATCAAAATGAGCAGTCATGCTAATAAATAAGGAAATGATTAACTGGAGAAGTAGTAAAAACACGAACACAACCCTTCCGTAGAGATAAATAAACAAAACTGTACCTCATCACCAATGATCACATATACGGATCGCTCGATTTTCAGACCGCCTCGATCAGCTAGGATGATTGGAATTTCGAGCTGTTTACCGGGGAATTCAGCCTCACGATCGAAACGCTGTTTCGCTGTTACTGTCATTGATCCATTACCGTTGTCACCGTCTGTAAACATAACTTTTTATTAAACAGCTTTATATAACAGTCCGTAATATCATTTGAATCAATAAATTCGATTCCTAGTCATACTAACACATTGTGATTCTGCGCCAGAAACTCGCTATCCTCCCCCCCCCCATTTCACTCCTTATCAGTGGCTTTCAAAAGTCGCTATCAAATTAACCACTACTCCTCAGACCTACGTCTTATGGAAGACTCTGCAGTAGTTCATGAGTTGTCCTAAATGTTATCAGAGCAGGAAAATAAAAAAGATACAAAACGCGTTACATCAATATTACTTCCACGTGCACATACCGCCTACACTGGCGTTACTGTCTAACCAATGGCAAAGTAATCGAAGGTAAAAGCCGATAAGAGATAAATAAACATCGTTAATTTCAGCAACGGAGATTTCTCACAACTGACTAAAAGAAACAGAATCAGCAATATTTCCCATCATGATTTTCATTTTAATATTATCTATTTCAACTCTATCCTCGCTTCCATTTCTTCCCTCATCCCCCCCCCCCACCCTCCGCTGCTCCCTCATCATTAAAAAGACGCCCTTTTTCCCTGCACAGGAATGATAGATACCGGCCATCATCTCTGCACATGGGTGATAAAACGATTAAGCGACTGGAAAACTTACTCGGATCGAAAACGACACTTAAATAAGCGCCATATTTGAAATCCGGTGCAACCATCATTTGGAAGGGTGGTCCGAACTCACTGAAAACAAAAAACAACAATCAATCTTACTTAATATAACCCCACAAAACAAGACGCGTAACGGCAATAAATGTGTTCCCCATAAACGGAAGTGAAAATTAGGAAATGAAGTTAGAAATCATAGCGGATGGAGCGATAAATCTTTAATCGATTTTAATCAGTACAATATTCAAAAAAGCATAAAATAACAAATCGACTTACGTAAAGAGCCAAAAACGCGATGATTAAGAGTTCCAACAACTAACCGAGCGTCGTTTAAGATAACCGAAAATATGTTTAAAAAATTATACCAAATTCCCTTAATAACCCAACAACAAAACTCATTAAACGATAACCCTTTAACAATTTATAATTAAAAAAAAAAGTTCCATCCGTAACAAACTGACCAACAAACGAGTTGAAGCACTGAAACGTTTAAGTCTTTAAATTTTAACTCTGCACAATTTCTAAAGGATCCGCACTTATACGTCAACAAACAACGGTATCCGCACTAAGCATATCGCTGTTTTTCAATTGCATTCAACTATGAGACGAATTTGGGTTGGGATAAATCGAGAAAAGTCGCTGTGCAGCAAACCATTCGGCAATTTGCTCGTGCAATTTGTTGCGATAAAGTGCTCCAGCTTCAGCCACTGTACTGTACGAACACTATGGACGATAATTAAAATAGAATTAAGTGATACCAAATCGCAATAAACTTACGCCGTATCGGGATCATGTGCGTAGATTTCGCATTTGGGCTGCATTGCGGGGTCCGTATTCTCCATGAAGACACATGGATTAGGCACCGTGTATGGTATCGGTGCATTATCGTTGACATCTTGTACATATATATCGATACGTTGTGAACCAACATTACCTGCTGAAATACGATTCAATGATACCGTTGAGTTGTTGTAAACACTTATCGACATTGACCACTTTCATTAAAAATAGAGCAAAACGAAATGAAATATTTAGCTGCTAAATTCGAACAAATCCGATCAGACATTCTGATGAAAATCGAATGCAGTTTTCCAGAAGGGTATTCTCAATTTGTTTAACGTTACCACAGATGCAGTTATCCTCATTCCATTCTTCCATCCCAAATAACTGAACGGAAAGGATGGCGCGATTGTACGTTCTGGCCTGATTTCTAGCTAGGGTTGGTACTCGCATACTATGATGAAAAATAATACAAAAATGGAGAATGAGAGATAAAAAGGGGTGAAAGTGGGAAGCAAAACGAGAGGAGGTCGCAAAAAGACGCTATTGGAAGTTCGTCTGAATTTCGTCCGAAAACTCGGAAGTAGTAAGTATATCTCGGAGCACAGCTTTCTACGATTACTTTGGAAATTATTACACCCTTCGTTCCATTCCCCTTTCCCCCTTCCCTTCCCTCCCTCCCCTCCCCCCACCTCCGGTAAACTGGAACTGCGATCGTTTATCTTTTGAAACAGTTTTCGAGTATAGAAATCCAATATGACACGGCCAAATTTCACAGACTGCAGCAAGATTCAGCCAGCCATCCCAGCAAAAAAAAGTGTTCTCGAAATCTCGAAATGAACCTCGATTGTCGGTGAACATCGTTAATAGATGCTTGTAGAGCAACTGCCTCAAAGCTATTGCCTCAAAAAAAGCTCCTTTAAGATGGTGCTTGCGGAGATGAAATCTTTCACATAGCTCAGAGTTACTATCTCAAATCTTATGCTAACTCTCGCTCTGTTTCTAATCGGAACATCACTAGCAATAATTGTGTTATAAATACATCACATAACATAAATCAGTCATAAAATATGATTTCTGTTAAAATTGGAAGCAATCAATACCCGGATCAAAAGCTTCGACGATCAGATTGTATCGTGGAATATCCTCACGATCAAGCCTTTGTGCCACACGCAACGATCCTGACTGGTCGATCGAAAACTGTCGCTTTGGATCTGTTTGCCGATTTATTCGGAACCTAAAAACTATTCAGTGTCACTTTTTGTTGGCCACATTCAGTTTTTTCTCTCCAGTCCATCATGGACCCGACCGCCTCTAAACGTTTTATGAGTGTACGTTCATATATACTTCAAATGAATTGCAGGTTATCTGTGAAGCATATAAAATTAATTTGAAATTATTAATTGATGTTTTGGCAAAGTTCATCTAAAATTTGAATAGTAAAAGCTAATTAATAAGGATAAATTCGAGTGCTGGTAAAATCCTGTTTCATGTATGACTGCAACCGATGTTGAATATTACCGGAAGCCATGTGATTGCAGGTTATCTGTGAAGCATATAAAATTAATTTGAAATTATTAATTGATGTTTTGGCAAAGTTCACCTAAAATTTGAATAGTAAAAGCTAATTAATAGGATAAATTCGAGTGCTGGTAAAATCCTGTTTTATGTATGACTGCAACCGATGTTGAATATTACCGGAAGCCATATGGAACTGGATTAGTCAGCAATCACGAAAAGATGAAACACAAGGAATTGTTGGTAAATAGGAATACACATTCGCAATTTTACGCATGAATTTTGCACTCTTTGCGCAACCAATTAGAGCCGTTTAATGGGTAGTGTGAGAAAAAGCTAGACTGCAGTTGTTGCCTCGAGCAATCGTCTCATAAAGATGATCGATGGATCGCTTTTGCTTTGAAGATATCCGATGCAACAATTAGGAATTTTGTTAAGAAAACCTAGCAAAAATCGCCAATTATTAAAGACGCAATTAAAGTTGACATTTTATTCCGAAAAAAAAAATCACAATATGTGCAGTTTTTTATATTATTGTTTAAAAGAAGTCGGAAAAAAAAAGATTAACGGAAAAGTAATAGACTTCTATGTCGTACTCTCCAGTCACAAATATTGGCCAACCAATATTTTATATCCATCCACATTTCAGACCTTTTTCCGCTCTAACGCACTATTCCCAAGTAATTTGTAGCTGGCCATCACGTTTCGAAACATTTGCACCAAACTGGTGGAAAAGGACGGTGATGCATGACTGAATTGTTGAAAAATGAAATTTACTTAGAGAGACGCACTCACACCGACACAAAACGCGATTCAACGAGTGAATTCGACGCTTAATCAAATATCCATGAAGCACAAAAAATTTCATTTAAAAAAATTTAAAAGACGAAAAAAAAAATGGAACGCTGCAATTTTGTGCCTCTCTGCATTCGAACACAACCCCCCCCCCCCCGTCCCCTCTTCTTGATGATCAGGGTCCCCACTAGTCACCTTGAGGTATTTGCCTTTGTTTATTTGTCCATTCTTAAGATTTGTTCAAAGCGTCTCAAGATCATTTCAGACTTGAGCATCAAATAGTAATTTTGGGAACGCCATCGCTTTTTTTTTTCGTGAAAATTCCATACTGTCGATTTTCAGACAAATATTTTTAAAGCTGAAGTTAAGGGGAAAAAAGATGCAACTTCTACCTCGTAACATTTTGTTCAGTTCTCTGATCCCCGCCCCCTCCCACATCCCCCCCCTCGAATCATTTTGTTCAGTTATTAATTGCAATCAGTTCAACTCCCTCAGAAAAATCTCTACGACAACTTCTCTCTTTTTTTAAACAATAGGCAATGAATTACGCTCTCAGCAACGAGTAAATATCTCGTTTCAAGAGGGTATTCTGATGACAGTGCTCTACGTTATAACACTTCTCCGTTTACAGTGAAATTCAATCTACGATTTCTCACAAGAAGACATTTGTGCAAAAGAATCGCTTTAAAAAAGAAAAAAAACGCATATATCGTTTTTCTCAGATTTTACTTAACAAAACCACAATAAATTTAGTTCGATTTCCATCCAAAAAAATAGCGTTCAATTCAGTAATGTTCTAAACTAAAACAGCATCCAAACGTACTTCATTGCAACCATTAAATTATACACTCCTCTCGCATTCTAACGAATATTCGCTGGTTATTTTTCGTGACGATTAATCTGAACGGCTCTATCTGCTCTCATTATTTTCTAATACTACTTTTTGGTGCTATAATTTTATTTTAGAAATTGAAGTTATAACACAAAAGTTGTTAAGCGCAAGTAAAGGACAAATGAAGTAAAGACCAGTTGAATATCTATTTCTATTTAATTAAAATTAATTTAGAAGATTTCCCCGTGAAAAAAAAAAGATAAAGGCGCCTCTCACACCACCTAAATAATACCTACGCCCTACTGTATTCAAATAATCTTACGATTCTAGTAGAAAATGCACTTCAAACGAGAATTACTGAAGCAGATTCGATCGTTTCAGGAGTTTGAATGCATATATCCGTATGATGATCGGCGCAGTAAGAGAACAACTAACAACAATTAAATGGGGAACTGAGAGAAGTTGCGCAGAAATTTGTAGACAAACATAACTAAATTACATATTGCTCGCTTGTGGAGGAGCGAGAAAGCGGGAAAGGGACGAGGGAGTGTGCGGGAAAGTGGGAAGGAGGTGGAAAGGAGGGTGGGAAGGAAGAGGAAGGGAGAGTGGGAAGAGAAAGGAGGGGTTAAGAGGAGGTGAGAAAAAAAATGGTTCAATATTTACACCTGCTTATTTACTGGCCAAAACTAGGTGGAAGGATATTTAAAAAAAAAGCAAACTAATTCCCCAACTCGGAAAAAAAAAGTGAACACTGCAGAAAAATTCAGCTTCCTTTTTTTTCAGTACAACTCATTCAGCCCGTTCATTCATGACTTATAACGAGTCAACAAAAAACGAAATTCTCAAAACGGGCAACACGATCAACGCCTCGAAAAACATCATTTATTGATTCCCTTTACGAGCGTATATCTCTCATTTATAACTGACGCGCAAACAATAACATATGGCTGTTTTCCCACAGATCAAAAGCAAACGAACACCAGGTGTATAGCACACATAAGGCTTTATCTCACACCAATCTTTTTTTCTGTTCTACCTCTCCGACGTACTGTGAAAGATGGCCGCTTTTTGTGGTTTCTGCAAAGGAGAAGCAAGATGGATGGCATTGGAATCGAAGTGCCATTTTAGTAACACTTCAGATGAAGAAAAAACCCTTCTAGTGGAAAAGGATGGCCACAAAACCACTCACTACACCTCTTCAGTTTGACAAAACAACACATTCGTCGTAACTTAAAGAATATTAATTTTAGAGATTCGACTAAAACAATTCGAAGTAATATTTGGAAGATCGAGAGGAGTATGAGGGCAAATCTTCAGCCCCTCTGTTCGACCCCCCACTCCCCTCCCCCACATCACCCTCTCTGCTCCCATCTCGCTTTCATCCATCCTTTCACTCCAATAGGGAGATAAAAAATTGTTTTGTTAAGTGTTAAACAAACAATTCGAACAATTTGATCGCCAACACCACCTATGTAGATCAAATTCCCCTCATCTGCCATCATACACCTTTCAAAACAATCCGATCACTATTGTTTAGCAAAAAAAAGAAATGCGAGATCTTAGACAGGCAATATGTATAGCAGTAAAAATTAACTACGCCGTTAATCTGCATTCTTATAAATCACAAACAAGATGCTGCGAATTCGGTTCGGTGACTTGCTTTTAGACTTGAAGTTTGCAATTTGTAATCGGAGAAACTTTGCCCGAAAGTCCCACTCTTAGCCGTCTTATTTTCCCCTAGTACTCATCCCCACACCCACCTCTTCAGTTTGACAAAACAACACATTCGTCGTAACTTAAAGAATATTAATTTTAGAGATTCGACTAAAACAATTCGAAGTAATATCTGGAAGATCGAGAGGAGTATGAGGTCAAATCTTCAGCCCCTCTGTTCGACCCCCACTCCCCTCCCCCACATCACCCTCTCTGCTCCCATCTCGCTTTCATCCATCCTTTCACTCCAATAGGGAGATAAAAAATTGTTTTGTTAAGTGTTAAACAAACAATTCGAACAATTTGATCGCCAACACCACCTATGTAGATCAAATTCCCCTCATCTGCCATCATACACCTTTCAAAACAATCCGATCACTGTTTAGCAAAAAAAAAGAAATGCGAGATCTGAGACAGGCAATATGTATAGCAGTAAAAATTAACTACACCGTTAATCTGCATTCTTATAAATCACAAACAAGATGCTGCGAATTCGGTTCGGTGACTTGCTTTTGAACTTGAAGTTTGCAATTTGTAATCGGAGGAATTTTGCCCGAAAGTCCCACTCTTAGCCGTCTTATCTTCCCCTAGTACTCATCCCCACACCCACTCCCACCTCCACCCCCACCCTCCGCCCACCTCCTCCCTCATCTCAGTCCCTTTTCATTCCTTTCCATCGTTATGCGCTCTCTTGAGCCAAATTCCATCGTTATGAGCCAAACTGGCATTTGACGAGCACCCTCTCTAGAAGGGCGACGACTTATGCTGATTTGGGAATGGAGCGCATGAGAAATGCTGAGTGAAATGTGCGTCAACGATTTTGAATGCGCACTGCACAACGCGAGCCAATTATGCAAACGGGAGAGTGCCATCGCTCACGCACCCAAATTACTACTACTACTACTACGAGTATTGCATGACTCGCACAATGCTCTCTAGGTGAACGAGTACCCGACCGACCGATCTCACATGCGGGCTTAAAAATAGTTTCACCGCTAGATGATCTTATTGGTATGCTTGAGAACAGTAACAGCAAGGAGGAGGAAAGAAGTGAACTGAACAGGGATTTTTACTGATGGACTGTTCTTTCAAAGAATACTTAAATATTAAACTGTCCTCTTGCAAATGCACCCCCTCCCCTCAGCCACTTGTGCTGTCAAATCTTCCTTCCTTATTTTGTTGCTTGCTTCCTTCTTACTACCTCTTAATATCTACCGGTTACCCCTTTACTCCCAATAACGGTGTAAGCTTCCCCTCTCCTCTCCCAATACTGACTAGTTTCTTCCTAAAATCCACATTCTAACCGTCTCTCGAGGATGGATCGGCTAACCCTCCTCTGCCTCTACCCCAAGATGTAAGATACTCTGCACAACTTGATATTCTGCACCGGTTATTCTTCCGCCATTCTCCCCATGGCTTGTTGGTTGACCTTATTCCCTTCCCCTCCTTCCATCAAAACCTATGTATTAACTCTCACTTTTCTCCACTGCGTCCTTCACACGTCAATAATAATTGATGAAGCTATCCAAGTGAGAAATCAGTAGTGCGCGTATCAGGTGTCAGATTCGTTACAAGCGTGAGATGTCGACATGCGCGAGTGCTAAACCAACAATCAATGTGGAGAGTATCATGCTTCGAGGCCACCTGGCCATTGTTTATCTTTTACCTGGCAATGCCAATCGCCCTCACTACCATCATTAAAGCTAGTCGTATATGACTGCTTAATTACCTCGTTAGCATATGGCAAATACTCATCATCAATTGTCACAATTATCAGCGATTCGTCATTTCACTTTTTTCGAGAGCAGTAAGCATAAGCATGATCTTTCCATTTAGTTCGACAGCAGTAAGCATAAGCATGATCTTTCCATTTAGTTCGAGAGCATTAAGCATAAGCATGATCTTTCCATTTAGTTCGAGAGCAGTAAGCATAAGCATGATCTTTCCATTTAGTTCGACAGCAGTAAGCATAAGCATGATCTTTCCATTTAGTTCGACAGCAGTAAGCATAAGCATGATCTTTCCATTTAGTTCGACAGCAGTAAGCATAAGCATGATCTTTCCATTTAGTTCGACAGCAGTAAGCATAAGCATGATCTTTCCATTTAGTTCGACAGCAGTAAGCATAAGCATGATCTTTCCATTTAGTTCGACAGCAGTAAGCATAAGCATGATCTTTCCATTTAGTTCGAGAGCAGTAAGCATAAGCATGATCTTTCCATTTAGTTCGAGAGCAGTAAGCATAAGCATGATCTTTTCATTTAGTTCGAGAACAGTGAGCATTAGCATGATCTTTCCATACACTGAAAAGGTCTTTAGTAATCTTTATTTAGCGTACCCTCTGATTAAATAGTCTCTAGATTTAATACAAAAAAGCGTACTATGAGATCGCAACAACAGAAACGCGTAAAGGCAATAAAATCGAGTAGACGGAAATTAGATGGCAGTTGGGTTGCTTAAATTAATGACACATAAGAGGCAATAAAGATAAAGCTGGATCACAGAGACAAGCTCAACGAGCCAATAACAATACCCAAAGGAAATGAACTAACCCGCATATGCCCATCCCCATACCCCTCTAATTATAGATGCCGCTTAAAGCATCAGCAACATATGCGTGTCGAAAGAGATTGTTTTGCCAGTATTCTACTGAAACGTGTAATCAGTTCCAGTCCCCCCTCCCCCCACCCCGACCCTGGTCGAAATTAAAGCATGTAGATACAACTTCCTCAATTGCTGCTATCATTTTCGAAAGTTTTCCTTTACAGACTGAAGAGAGAGCACAATATGCCGGCAAAATAAAACATTGCCCAAGTCTTCCCATCCAATCTATAACTTCGTCTATAGGAAGTGCTCCACTTTGTGCTCTTTCGCGCATGTGCGCTATCATCGGCTTTTCCCACACATCGAAAGCCGTACTTTAAACGTTTCCCTCTTCTTCGGTACGTATCCCCATTCACTATTTTCTCAACGAACATGCGATGAATGGTGGGAGTGCTCTTTAGGGGTATTTTTTAAAACATAAATTAAAAGTGACTCAGAGAGAGTTGACTAACGATAGCGGTAGGCTCATAAAAAATAACGCCTTCCAAAGAAAGCATGTGGATTGTTGCGTGCTGCACAAAGTGCAATTTGGCACCCGCAAAACCATGCAGTTCGCTAGTTAAAAAATCATGAGAATATCGCAATTAACTCGCTTAACATGTCATTATTTCTGCATCAAAATTTTCATTAAAGTTCGGAGACAAGAAACCAAAAAGCGTCGAATTTAATAATTTGATCTAATGAAACCATAATTAAGGAGACGATGGAATTAATATGATCCCATGAAACATCCTGTTTCTCAATTTCTGAATGTGAACTAAGCACAGGAAGAGGAAGACGGGATAGACGGGGAACTAAGCACAGGAAGAGGAAGACAGAATAGACGGGGGGCAGAGGTGGGGGATCGGGAGGGGAGGGGATAACGCGTTAAAAAAATGCACACTGCCCAGTGCTTCCAATATCGCCCGTCCCTTTACGGACCGATTTAAGAAAATGACAATTGGATTTTTTTCTAATTTTTTTCTACTAAAAATGCACGTTAAAAATCCACACAAAAAAACCGCCCCAACCGAGTCCCCCCTCCTCA
>JPKZ01001182.1:268224-278803 GCA_000803305.1 Toxocara canis | reverse complement strand
GGCATGCATTCTCATTTGTTTTGGTTACAGTAAGGAGTAGCAAAAGCAGTAGATATCGTTCTACTCGGCGGAAACCTTCAAATTCAAATGGCTGAAGTTGAACTTTGAGAGCGAGGAACGTAAGGAAATTGTGTGGTTGAAGAAAAATGTTTATGCTCGTTCGCTCGTTTGGGGTCATCCGCGCATATTACTGATGAGTGCGCTGAAATCCATTTGAGGGGACACACAAATACACACACACAAACACATACATACACAACCCTGAGATCTACTTCCGGTATATATTCAATATGCAATATCCGTCAACACAAATGCACACCAAACCTCTTGCAAGGAGCACTTTTATGAACGTTTCCTTTCATCGTCCATTCTTGTTGAACTCAGCATATCTCTCGTAAACAACCAAACAACCAATCCAAACCTCTCTCCTAAGAAGGTATGAAAGTGGATGGTGTTAGTGAAAAACAAGCAATGGCCTATAACACTTGTGGCTTTCGACAAAGAGAAAATAATGCAACCTTAATTATAATGACTATAAAAATTAAGAACCAAAAAAGTAGAAGAATGAAAGAGACAGTTAAATGGAACACAGAAATTCTAGGAATCATTAAAAAGTAGCCTCAATAAGTCAAAACGACAAATAACTAATCTTGTTGTGAAGTCGAGTAAAAAGCAGCTAACATTAAATGAAAATTAATCGTCTAATATTAAATTAACATGTAATTAACACTAAATAATAATTAAAATTTAATCAAACAATATAAAAACGAAAAATTAAAGATGATTGGGTGAATTGATAAGAACGAAAAATTGACTAAATTTCTTGAAGATATTCTAAAATTTCCATACATTAAAGACGATAACGTTTTCAACGATGCAGTCAAACAGAAATACTGATCACTATGCTTGCTGAACATCGAAACAATTTGTTGGGTGAAGCATCGACCTATAGACATCTTAGACAGAATCTTTCTCATTCAAAATATTCATTGAGGCATTCATTAATTAATAAGAGCCTGGTGAAGCGATGGCATAAAACGGCTCCAAACACTTCACCGAATACGCATATAGGCTAAAAGACAATATGAACTAGAGCTAATAACGCGGATACCACTGCAATACAACACCCATGCGTGTCTATCCCATTAGGCAAACCAGTTACGCATTCTTCAGCTCATTACGTCTACTCGATGCTGCGCAGAATTTCTGATAAACTAACCAACTGTCGTATTATCTCGAATAAAGCCCCAGTGATTACAAGGTTTACGGTATTTTACAAGAGAGGATTTAATCGAGGAAAGGGCTATGTCAAAGATAGATTGTAAAATTCACGGTTCTCCAAAGGTATTTTTCGAAGAGCGGAGGGATTATTGGTTATGTTTGCTGTGATTCGGTAATGCCATATTTGTGCTCAGAGGCTATAAAAGCGCATTGCAAGTGCCAACAAATTCAACTCAGTTCCGCTTGCAATTTGCATAAGTATATGAATATTTAGTAGATTACGTTTGCAAATAAGATAAATCGAGAAAAACAAATGCTCTCGATACATCCCACAAAAATTGGTTACTAGGTGAAGCAAACTTGGGTAGTTCGAGTGGGGGAAATTAACGTTTAAGAAAAGATAGCGAGAGACGAATTGAGATTCTACTGTATATTTTATACGCTACGAGTAATTCTGTAACAGTGTCACATATGGTAGGAAGAGGTGGTAGAGAAAGATGTTAGCGAAAGGGGGCAGAGAATATGGTGGGGAAAAGAGAAGCTGAGAAAGAAGTTGTAAAAACGGCTCGGTCTTTTTGATACCAAATAACTGTTCCATAGTCTGGATGAACTAGTATATATGTGATTTCGTTGTATAAAGTAAGTTATCATGGGCGCAAAAATCATACTGGAAGTGGACGATCGCTCGAATGAATCAGCATAAACTTCAACGCAACGTACTTTTCAGCTATTTTGCAAAAAACAATAATTATTAGTTGGATGCAAAGGATGCAAAGGCAGCTGTAATTTCATCGATTCCCGTATCGATGCAGCTGACAACCATGCCCATGCATGATTGTTCTGAGTCTGCTGGCGATCCCTCAGGCAAGCAGCCGAGGGTCGAATCCAGGTATAGTCTCTTTCTATATTCATTGTATAGTCTCTTCCCGCGCACGAAGCGGGAGCTCCACCACTGAGCTACTGCCACCCTAATTATTAGTTAAAGTAACTAAACTATTAGTTAGAGACTATACAATGAATATAGAAAACAACTTCATAGGCACAAATTGTAAACGAGTTAAAATATCGTCAAGCGCTTAGCCTTACTTCAACGTTCCTTAGGGAATTGAAAGAAAAGCGAGTTAAGTGAGAGCAACACCATAAGTGACTGAAAACGCTACATGCGTCAATACGCTTCACTGAGCAACTATACTAATCAAGACAAATTTTGAATATATGAAAGGAAAAACTCCTCGAAGAGTTTTGTTCCCTTAGCGACGGGGAACCGAACCCAAATGCTCACGTACAGAAGTGAAATAAATTGCGATCAATCGATTGGTCGCTTTGCATTATATTTTATGCTTTTGAGAATGCCTAGCGCATCGTATGATCAGTACCGTATGATCAATAAATTATATGTATTGCATGTCTTCGCGACTTTCTGACTCTTCTTAGGAATATACGAGATGCGAGTGCCGTATCGGTGGTACTTTATCAAACGAATAAGAAACCCGCTAAACACGGTAGACTGTAAAGGAAGAACTTCATGACGGTGATTGTAAGATGATAGTAAGCATTGAGTACCGCACAATTTTGCTAAACAAAAGCCAACTAAAGCTATACATATAATGTAATGGTTGGCACTTTGTATGAGTCAGACGGCTGAAGATATGTGCCGGAGGTTACCATCTTAGTTAATGTTTCTTTTTAATCGAATCGACTTGGTTCGATCGTAGGTTGTTTTTTTACCAACACTTATCAAGTTTTTTTTTTTTACCAACACTTATCAACTTCTCAATAAGCTGTTTCCTGTTCACCATTTTGACTATTATATTTGAAGGTCCTCTATGCTCGATGATGAAATTCTCCCCCCCCCTCCCCATCCCCCATGGATTTTTATTTCATGACAAGATATTTTTTGCATCACTAAATTAGAAGGGGTTCCTAAGTAAAATGTCGCATATCGCCACCACCGCAAAACGGCGAACTCTATAGTAAGCAATGGAGCCTAGGAAATACGAAGCTTGCACAAACTTCATCCAACTTAACTTAGCCGATTAAAGATCACAGTAAGCTCCAAGGGATCAATGAATCCCACTGATACGGGCATATATCCACTTGCTTCATTTCAGTAAGTGCATTCCAAATGAACTTTGCTAGTTGCTAGCAGGATTTATTTCGAGATAGCCTATAGCAATTGATGGAGTGAAGATGGCAACGGAGATGTGAAATGTCAACTTGGTTGTCGTCTTTGAATGTTGGCCGTGATTTGCGGATACGTACTAGTAGTGGCTGTTGTGTTGTGCAATGATAAATTGCTTACATATCTCTAGAGAGCAGCACAAAGAGGACACACACTTGATGCACAAAGTTGGCACAACTGCTTTATCAATCTAACAACAGCACTAAACTCAGCATATTCTGCGCTAAACTCTTGCTTAAAAGCAACATACTCTGCGCCAAACTATGCTTAAGAATATCTTGATTTTGGTGTACCTGTGCAACCCCTGCCCCTCCCCCTCCCCTCTACAGCCATTTCGAACCCCCTCTAACCTGTAATAAAAGCCTCGAACTCTTTCTAAAGAACTTGCTCTGCGACTGAATCTGTGGCAAAAAAACGTATATGGAGTTTAAAACGCCCAACCTAGCGCAAAATATTTTATTAAGGTACACTGCAGTGTGCTATGATTTCACGACAGCCATTCAAGCTAAATGAAGGTGATGAGAGCGATAGGCGTAATGGCTTAAGCAACGTGGTTCCCTCTAGCGAACACTTTAACACATATGAGACTACCGTATCCAATACCGTATATAAATGTGAATTTCAAGAGCCTCCCAGTGAAAAGTCATCGATAGTTTCGAGCACCACAGTTTGTAATCGCGCTTCTCAATCGTTTGCAGGATGTGTTTTACTAATATCATTAATTAGCACTTTTGTGAGGCCAACAAAGCTATCGTCCTCAGACATAAGCATCAATATATCTGACAAGTCAGGTTGCATAAAACGAATTTCCACACCACCACAGAGCTTGCCCAAATTGCTACATCGATAAACTCATTTAAAAAATCTCTTGAACTCAACTTGAGACATTCTATGGCCGTTCTAATGACTTAATGCTACTATAACTGTTGATAAAACATATGAAAGATAAGACAGACCAGAACAACATAAGTCGAGTGAAAAATTTTAACAGTAAACTATTCGAAAGCTATTAAGTGCGCTTTTTAAAAAAATTCACTAAGAACAAAATTTGGAAATGAATTCAATTTGATGAAAAAAAATAAAGGAACAAGAAAACAGGAAAAAATTAAATGGAATTATTTTTGAACAATTAGAAAGTTAGTTCGCATTTTAAAAATCGCAAATAAAACGGATACTTGATTTTATGGAACTTGAAAAGTAGATCTTGGGTCTATGCTCAGTTTATGAGAACTAAATAGGGCTTCACTTATAAATATCGAAATAGAAGTGTTCAGTCGTAAGATGTCTGCACGAATCGAGTGTTTGCAAGGTTTAGAAAAAATGAAAATTTCAAAAATATCCCTTCGCATGAACGATCGAATAAAACGTCTTTATAAGTAGTTACATGTAAAAGTTAGATAGCTATAAAGATGGCATGATATGCACCTTGGCGATTCTCCTATCAAATGAGTCGCTTTCATAAATGACGAATTGTCAAATTTTATTCCATTCGATCACTCTTATAAATTTTCTACTACAGATTAGTTCTTCGGCGATGTGTCCGCTGAAAACTTATAAACATATATACATATGCACATATATGCATATATACATATATATATATATATATATATAAATAAATTAACTCGACCTGGGATAGCTGAACCGATTTGAAACTGAGGATGGAAAGTGATCGCAGCTTGCAAATCATACCTACTGAATTCATAATTCTAACTTCGGGATTCTCGAATTCAAACTACTTCACAGATAAACAGACATACTATTATTCTTATGCACCGATATGATGTCATTGTACTGCGCATTAGAAGTTGCAACTTCGCCAAAACGTATAGAAACTATTGTGTTATACTGCTCTCATGTATTTTTTCCACCGCTCATCAATCCATGCCCTGCTCATCCAACAAAACGTGACGTGTCTAGCAATAAAAATACTCTCAGATGTCCTCAAAGCTCGGTTGCTTCTAAATAATTTTCGCTTAAGAATTGCCACTGGTGCAGAAGTTCAACAAAGCTAGTGGCTTTTGAGAGTTCAAAGCTCAAATACAGATACTACTTACAAAGTGCTTGCCAAAAGTTCATTCTTTGTGCTCTCTAAGCAAGCCTGTTCTCTTCACGTTGCACTCAGCAACTGTTCAGTCAAACAGGTCATTGTTTTAAGGAGTTTTCAAAATCTGAAAGGAGGGGATATGAGGGGGAGGGGGATTGGGATTTGGAAAATTCATTCGATTCCGGTACAGTGGTATCGTGGAAAAGCATTACTACACAGTTTGAAATAAATTATGTCAAAAAAAGCACACGATGAAGATGGTTCATAAAGGGAGTACTACATATGAAGTATTTCTCAAATCTATACGAGTCGCTGAGTCATACCATTTGGCATTTTTCTAATTGCTGTTTCTTCTCCCACCGGACTTTATAGGAAGTCTTAGCATTTCGGAGCTTCAAATAGCGGCTAATATAAAACAGGATAACCTTTGAAAAAAAAAAAGTTCTATAGAAATGCCAATGAGAATTAGCAATGCTGAATTAGCTGAGGACATCAACTACCCGACATGATTTCCAGATTCTTTTCTCTACTCTCTCTGCAAGCAATATACGACAATGCCGCCCGCATCCGAATGTACGTTTGCCTTTCTAACCGCATTACTATATGCTGCGCTAAGGAAGTAAATGAAATCTTAAGTTTTACATAATGAATCATATATATTTTGCACATCTTAGATAATGTCAACACATATACATGTATACATATATACATACATATACATGCATACATATATACATACATATATCTATATGTACATATACATGTATGTATATATGTATATATATGTATATATACACATAAGTATAATATGATAAATAAAAACTGCATAATCGATTCATCACTTGAGATATGCAGAAATTTATAAATGTTAAAATATTTGCTTTCCAAAATTTATCTCCGAAGGAGCGACAACAATCTTGAGAATGATAGAAAAAAAGCGCTCGAGTATTGTGCGTTATTGCTAGAAAAAAAAAACCGCACAGACACACATACACACACCGAACACAATTTCCATAATTTGAAATGCACTTAAATTGCCAATAAAAAACTAGATTTGAAATATGGTACGTTTCAATTTTTTTTTCTTAACGCTTCCACTCACAAATTCGATAATACTCTTTCATCACGGAACTCGAAGAAATGTTTTTAATCGAATTTAATTGAAGTAGACGAGAATCTCATCAAAATCAATTTCTATAATTATGGGATCCTCGAAAGTTCGTCATCCTCCTATAGAAATGAGGCCATTTTTAGAATGTTTTGAAAAACAACGATTACAGGAACGGATGTTAAAAGAGCAAAGCTTATACGTATGAGCCATAAGCGAGTATAGAAGGAAAGGATAGTTATAAGTTTATAGGAACGTAGTACAATTAAGAAAAGGAGTATATGTACTAGGTGTTAGAATAAATTCTGGTGTTTGAATGATGTTTTGGAAAGTTTCATAGAGCTTTCAGTTAGGGTAAATTCGATGTATGCTTGGTGTCACCAGATGAACAAACCGATTATAGCTAAGCGCATAACTTAACAGGATCACTTTTCAGCTAACCTTAGCACAACAACTAATAACGAGATTTGTTAAAAATAGTAGCTTTCTCGGCTAGGCTTATTTTACCAAAAAATTCATTACAGTATAGTCAGTATATATTGAGAGTTCAATGCAGCATAATACTTACAACAAAAATAAAGGTAACAAGAAAAAGCAGGTCAGCTATTCCTTTACACCACCCAGTAAAGTAGAAATGCTTAAATGCTCGTTTGCAAGCAAAAAAAGAAGTCTCGAATAAATGTCGATGGATAGAAAAAGAAAAAAAGGAAGTCTCGAATAAATGTCGATGGAGAGAAAAAGAAACGAAACCAAGTGACACTTTAGGTATCTGCAAATGACACCTATCTGCTACGTTTACTACTTTGATGCAAACACTCAAGCATAATCCCTCGTCAACGAGTTCAAGTATACGTATCATATAAGTGAAGTATGCCACTCATGATTCGCAAAATTTCGTTTCTTGACCTTCCATAAAATCAAACAGCCCTAAATCTAGATCGGAGAGTTTATTTCATGCACCAAACCATCCTATCCTGTTTTCAAACAATCTTTTAGAACGCTAGTAACAGAAGGAATTGATGGAATTTTAAGTGTTTGCGATTCTTTTAACTGCTTTTTTTTCAAATTACTGGCAGCTAATCAGCTCTAAGATTTCGACTCCTAGCATGACTTGTCGTTAAAAAAAAAATTCGCTTCATAAAAAGCATTACGTTGGAGAAAAATTCGCCTCAAAAAACGCACTAAAAAAAGCAGCTATAAAATTCATCCAATATTGAAAAAAGAGAGAAAATATATGAAAGATTTACAAAGTGCATTCCATCGATCCGTTTATGTGCTAACAGCTAGCTGTCACAATTCAAACTCATTTATCCTCCCCTCACCGTATCACTTCAGAGAACGATGAGTGAGTCATTGGCTCGTTGGGTTATAAGTCGATCGAAAACCTTACAAGTTGAAAACTACTACTGTGATTTTTTATTACTGTGAAAACTACACTGTGAAAACTACTACTGTGATTTTTTATTACTGTGAAAACTACACTGTGAAAACTACTACTGTGATTTTTTATTACTGTGAAAACTACACTGTGAAAACTACTACTGTGATTTTTTATTACTGTGAAAATTACTACTGTGACTTTTTATTACTGTAAAAATTACTACTGTGATTTTTTTATCACCGTGAAAATTACTACTATGATTTTCTACTACTGTGAAAATTACTACTGTACACTGTCTTCTAAAAAAGAAACGGAAGAAGAAATAAAACGCATGATTTGCAAACGATAGAACAATCCAGATAGAACAAAAATTCAGCTTTAAAAGATTTAAAGCTTTAAATTATATTCCGCTTAGCAAAGCAAACGACAGTAGTGAAAGAAGCGCAAACAAGTCTGTCTTCGTTCTGTTGCATCTTCAGTGGCTACTAGAACAGTATTTTTAAAAACAAGTTGTGAGTGAAAAAGTGATGATGCTATCATGCACAGACCATAATGCTCCTCTGTGTCACTTTCATTGATCTGCATGAAAAATGTTATACTTATATTTTCGTCATAGGCAACCAAAAATCGACAAATTAATAAACTTATGTGTTAATTTACATTTTATGTTTATTAAAATATTCTTTAAATTGAATTTATTATTAAAAAATTTTTGATAAAATTTGTTGAAAATATTCAAATAAATTAAATAAAAATTAAAAAATTGTTAAAATACTTATTGAAATATTAAAATATTTGTTAAAATATCTATTAAAAATAACAATTTATAAAAATTAAAATACAATATGGAATTTTCTTGTTGTTTACGGGAACAATTTGAAGGAATAAAAAAACCCATCATTACCCTTAACTATATTTAAAGGTTCGGATAGATTCAGAAAGGTGATCGATCATAAGAAGAGTACGACAAAACGAGAAAGCACAGGTTTCTAGTTGTGGCATATAACCTTCGAATTTCATGATCGTTTTTTTAGTGCACAAAAATGTCATCGAAACGGTCCAAAACGAAACGATAAATGCGCCTTAACGAGTTTTCAAAAGTGTCCATCAATGTGCATCTGCAAATCGCTTAATCGGCTCAAATCAACTAATTCGCCAAAACGGACAAAATATCAACTCGAATTCAACAATGGTGCCAAGGACAATTTGATAGTTGAAAAGGGGAACGCAAATTGCGGCTATTTCAAAAATATATACTTCGAATAATTTCAGTGATCGCTGCCGTCACGTATGATGTATGATTAACCTCAAATATAGTATAGCCAAGACCATTTGCTTGATAAGGTATAGCCAAGTTTCCCTTCGTACTTGACTGAGATGGATAAGGAGTTGTAAATTTCAAGATTTCGAACACTGACCCGCAACTGATGGTAATTAGAGAGCTATCGGAAAGCACTAAAGACTTAGTTAATATACGATGGAAAGAACCGAAAATTTTTTTGGAAATTCTGAAGAAAAATCGTTCAAAAAAAACTGAAATTTTTTGCGCTTTGTGCGTTTGATGTTGCTGGCATGTTCGTTAGCCAATACTTTTGAGTTGTTTCCATGCTTTTGCTTTTGACGAAAAGTCTCATTTTTTTGGTTCCAGGATTACTCATCCGCAAAATTTGGTCCCAAAAATAGTGACTTCCGAAGTTCGTTGAAAACGGAGAAAGTGTAAGGCCACATATAGTTCATGCTTAATGAGAATCATGCTCTAAATACACGTTTCTGAGTTGAATTTATTTGATGGTACTGCATACGCAAACGAAGGTGTTTAACAGTGAGACCGACAATCACACTTATAGGCCAAAGTTTTTGAGTCACAAATAACTGTCCTTTGCATTCACTTTCCATCTTGTACTTTCCCGAACAAAGGATATTCTCGCTAGTCTTATCTCTTCCGGAATCAACCGTCTTACGAAATCGCTCCCCTCAAAAAACGTTAGTTGAAAATAAGCAAAACATATTCAGTTGCAGAAAGAATTAAATAGACGAGATGTCCATCAAGAATGAAAGCACTGTATTTCAAGCGAGAGCATCTTATCTCGGCCCGAAAGAAACCAAGGTTCGAGCGAGTAGTAAACAAGATGAATAATTTTAAGCTATCATTTACTATTAATTATTATGTATGCTTTTAACTTACTTTTATTTACTATTCAAATTTATTTTTATTAACATTTATCATTTTTAATTCGTTACCAGTTATTACTATTATTTGAATATGTTATTATAATTATTATTAATTATTAATTATTATTTATTAATTATTAATTATTATTGTTATTATATATGTAAGGAATTATGTATACATATATATGTAAAGAAATTGTTTGTTATAAGCATCAAATGTAACAAATATGAAGAATGAGTCTACGAAGTAATTGTACGATGAAGGCGCGCAACTCAAACATGGAAGGTACTGAGAATGAATGAAATAAGATGCAATGGCGAAAACGTGACACGAGCATTTCACAACAACTTAACCCCTCACAGCGCTCTCTCATACACACAACGTGCATTTTATTGAGAAATTTACACGCTCCATTAGTTGCACATTTCTAAACTCTTCGTTTCCCCTCAATCCACCTTCCCTTAACC
>JPKZ01001182.1:232983-252605 GCA_000803305.1 Toxocara canis | reverse complement strand
AAAAAAAAAATTTGCTAACCATAGCATAAATTTTTCCGTTGGATGGCACAATTCTGAATATGGG
The DNA here is from genome assembly GCA_000803305.1 of Toxocara canis. NCBI lineage: Eukaryota > Metazoa > Nematoda > Chromadorea > Rhabditida > Toxocaridae > Toxocara > Toxocara canis. The sequence goes on along the minus strand of JPKZ01001182.1, from coordinate 252,541 downwards.
AAGGCCACCAATTTCCTTATTAACGCTTATACTATATTCGACTTTTGCGTTGTCCGTGCGCGGATCATCATAGTCCGTAGCGCTCGCCGTCATTACATAGACACCTTCAGCTAAAAATTATGCAAATATTTTTTGGGAAAAAGAGTTACTTTTAAAGCGACGGTATTTCCAGCAATATATTTCAGTTTGGTTAATGCAATTTTAAGTGGTAGTTGCAACGACTAATAAATTAAAATCTGCTAACAATCGCTGACCACAAATGGGATCTTTCATGAAGTTGAACTTCAAAACTGCACGAAATTGCATGATACTTTCGTAAAATACCACGTCGCCGACCGGCAGGTATCTGTTCAAGAGTGCCTTCAACAGTACAGTAGAGAATTTGTTGCTTTTGGAAGTCAGCTGCCGTTAGCAAAAACTAACGCAGAGTTAGCCACCAGTGACTGGAATCTCGGATGCATGCTACTCTAACTTTGCATCTGTTAGAAAAGTACCGCCCGTGACTAGGCCAGAAAGTAATGAAACAGAAAACAACAGTGATACAGCAACTGTAACACAAACATGGGAGTAGGATGCTTGAACAGAATCTGATTTATGCGTATATATTACCGCTGTAGTAGTCGACATATTTCTTTTGGTGATGAGCCAGATACATTTAAGTATATCTTGGTAGAACCATAAAGAAAGACCGTAATCATAAAACTTACGCCCAGGTTCGCGATTTTCGTCGACTGTACCAAACAAATCGTTTGCAAAAATTGGCGCATTATCGTTTATGTCACGTAAGTTTACCTAAAATATAAATCTGAATTTAATAAACAATTTTATAAACTGCATTTAATAAATAAAGCAGCATATAATATTTAATTAATATTTATTTTTTTGTTTTATTAAATATTTAATTAACTAATAATGAACATGTAATATTTAATTGTTTATCAAATTAACACATTTCATAAACACATAAACAAATAAACAAATCAACAACGCGATATGAAACTATTTTTTCTTATGAATAAGTCACTTTTTTTTTAAACAAATTTTCATTTAGTTTTGTTCAGATTATAAAATCTTAGAGAGATATCCATTCTAATGGAAGATATCCATCTTCCATTAGAATGGAAGACGTGATAATGGCATGACTTTGAAGCATTTCCAAGGCTTATCTGTGTGAGAGCGCCACATTATGCCAGTTCGTTCGAATAGAGCATTTTCCGAGCGACTTCGGTGATTCAAAAATATCGAGAGCATAGACTCGATCACCAAGGACTATCTCTAGCTAATTAACATGTTAGCTAATGAAAACACATTAGAATTTAGGAATAAAATGATTTATGCCTCGTAAATTTCTCGGAGGAAAAAGTAAAAATATTTTATCTTTACAAGGATATCTGTGTAATTCTATAAATTTATAAAAATTTTCGATAAGTGTTTACCGCTTCATACTGTAAAAATTATTGAGCTCTCAGTTCTCTAAGAATTGAAATTCTTTTTCTATAATAGAGTCGAGAATGAAATCCCTCAAACCTGAACGTCCGCATAGCCAATTAATCCTCGACCATCATCATCGATTGCCTGAACGATAAATTTCCAAACGGGAACCCCTGCAGGTGGATCTCGATCTAGTGCTCTCACTACCTCTATTCGTCCCGTATATCGATCAACTCGAAAGAATTCGCCTACTCCTTGACCTTCCAGCCGATAAACTATCCGCTTTGATTTTTCATCCTGAAATAAACGTTCATAGAACAACCGATCAGATCTAAACATGAAGAGTAGCACAACATCACCAGAATCCTCAGATGCGAGAAGTTAAATGCTCTCATATGTCTGATTCAGATGTTCCTTTTACTTAGAAAGCGTACATCACTATATATATTTCTGCCCTTTTAAGAAGAGCATCACCACATCCATGACCTGCCCTTAGGCAAATTCCTCCTGGAAGCAAAGGTCGAGAATTTCTTAAAGCATGCTAAGGCATAAAATAACTCAAATTGATTGGCCAATCTATAATATACGTACATTATCCGCATCTGTTGCCTTCACAATGAACAATGTTTTCGGTATATTGTTATCCTCCTCATAAATAGTCGTTTCATAGAGACTTTGCTCAAACTGAGGTGCATTATCGTTGACATCTTCAACGTAAATAAATAAATCGGTCGTCGTATTGTGTTTGCCGTCCGTAACCAACAACTTCATGTGATACACATTCTCCTGCAAAATTTTACTCATTTTGGGGACTGCAATATTCATTTTGAGGACTGCATTCTTTTCACATTCCCTCTCAACATAATAACAAATGCTGGATCATTTCGAACTGGTCACTATCATGATATGCATCATGGAGCCTTTAACGCACTTGAAACAATTCACAGACAACATGCAGGAGCTGTAAACACATAGAGGAAGGATGAAAAGCTCGTATGCATCACGTGCGCGTACTTTTGAGTGAGACAATTGCAACTTTAAGTCAAAAGAATGGCTAACATGTAGAAGCCTACCAGTATCGTCTCCTCCTCATATTCCCCATAGTTTTGATCAATTAAGATGCTCCTCGAGCTACGATGGTTCGAGTTATGATATTTCGAACTTATGATGACTATGCTAAGATATGGCAAAATTGTAAAAATATTTTAAGTTTCGCTCGAAACGCAAAACGTAACACCGTATGCGATATGATACGTTGGGAATGATGCGGGGATGTCCACATAACTCGCCTTGTGAGATGCCATTATAGAGTACTACTCCATACCGATCAACGTTCTATGAGACATGTCGGTAGGCTAAACCAGTTTTCGACTTATGATATTTCCAAGTTACGATCGGGGTCATCGTAACGCATCTCCATCGTAACTCGACGACTAGCTGTATTGCTTATCGCTTTGCTATCAAACCAAAATTCATTTGAAACGTTGGTAACCAAATGAGAACGATATGTTGTTTATGCTTTCTCACACTCAGCAAAAATCACTCAGATATATAGCTGTAATATAACACGACTAAAATTTAATGATAGGTCTCGCAAAAAATATGTACACGTTTAGCAAACACTTTTCCTGAGCGCAGTTTATCGCATGAACAATGTGGAACCTTTTCGTAGTCGAGGGGCTCTTTAACGAAAACAGCACCAGAATCCGTGCGCACCCCAAATGGAATTCGTCCTCCATGCACCGCGTACAGATCGTATTTTAGATTCGATACTGAAATTATAAAAAATTAAATTAATAATTAAACTATTGAAATGAATAATTAAAAAATTAAAATAAAAAAAAAAGATCAAAATAAAATTAAAAGAAAGTGCATCCCAACCGCTGGTAAATGCATTAGTTTTCCAGCACATTTAAGCGGATGTTACTTTCGCGGATATCGATGAACTGATTTGAAGTTGAATACTGAGCTGGATTGGATATTGAACTGGATCGATGAACGGGTTTAAAACTGGATATTACGATGTTAATTTGAAACAGGATAAGATAAATGCTTAATCAATTTCAAAAATTTAGCTCAAATTTTTTCCTAATTGAAACTGCTGAAAAAGCAAACTGAGTGATGGCGAATGAAAAACACTTCTGAGTAAACTATGGTACTGCCCATATGCTGTGCAAGTGCACAACATACCAAAGCGCACTTAAAAAGGTGATTTAAAGCTGCAACTTACGTCTATCAAGATCATGAGCTTTGACCGTAATCACATCCTGATTCACTTCGGCGTTCTCGGCCACCTTTCCTTCATATCGCTTTTGATCGAAGTATGGTGCATTGTCGTTGATATCAGCGACGAATATTTGTACTTTTACAATGTCTGCAATTAACTAAGCTCACGGGACAGCGAATTGAATGGGGGGAGAGGAATTTTCGGTTATAATTAGCTAAAAAAACTAATTAAAGAGGTCTTCATTTCCTGTGGTTCTTAGTTTTCCGTTTCATCGAACGCAGAATCAGTAAATATGAAAATGTCGCTTTGTTTCCGTGAATTCAAAAGCTGATAATTTCATAAGAAAAGAGTGAAGCGAAAACTGCCAGATTTTTCTGGGGCCTTCAGCGAGCCCTTCGTTATTGCTATGCGCGTGATGATGGTGACGAAAATACTTACTGTGCAAAGCATTGCAGAAGAAGCAAGGCACAACTAATTACTTTATATATTTTATGTTACATATTATGCACAGTTGCACTTGTGAGAAGCTGTATGCATCATGATTGCATGAAGTTTTCGTGAGATATACGTTATACGCAAAAACAGTGCATCACACCAAACGAGTCATTAAAAGGCTCCGTAAACGGTGACGACAGTGCTGACCCGATTTTGAGGCTTTGATATATTTACTCCTGGTGAACTCATTTTGCAGTTCCCTTGACTCACCATATTACCGGCCCAACACTGTATTATCTCGTCGTGGTGATTACGCGCATAAGATCACAAAACAGTTACTATGCACATCATACGCTCACGCTAAAAAACGGACCAATTAATCCATAAAAATTAAAGGATGATGGAAAATTAAAATTTTAAGAAATTAAGACGATTAAACTTTAAAAATCTTTTAGAATAAGAAGTTTAAACAAAAGATGACAGAGGTAAACGAACCTCTGTTAGGACCGCTGGCACCCGGCAAGCTTGATGGTGCGCTATCCCTTGCTTCAACGTCTAGAATGAATGAATCATTCTTCTCACGATCAAAAGTCTCCATCGGGAAGATACCACCACTAAGCTCGTCGATTCGAAACATTCTTGTCGCATCCGCATCTCCGATTATACGATAACGAACTTCCGATTGTGGACCTTCTGAATCGGCATCCTCTGCCTTCACCACAGTAATCGGACGACCATGGTGCCTTTAAATGATAATTATGTTGCTGTTTTGTCGAGTTCTTATAGAAATCGAATTTGGTAAATTTACAACGACATTGTATATCATTTTCGTACAAGTTTTATCATTTAACTATTTATCACTTAATTATTTATCACCTAATTAACACTTAATTATTTTTATTGATGCTCACTAATCTTTACTAAGATAGATTAAAAAACCATAAATAAACAGTGATCGCGCTCTTGGAACACTCAACTGACAATACTGCAGAAGATTCTCTCCGTTTAGGCCTCAATTTACTTATTGTAGTTGCGTTGTGCATACTCGTAGGCGAGAGATGAATGAATGTTTTATGCTGAAATCAAACGTGACAGTTCCCTTCTCAGTTTATGAAAAACTTTTATGGGTCACCATTTCTGAATCAAATTATACTGCTCACTAATTTTTCCACGAACTTTAAGTGGTATGATTTCTACGACAAAATTATGACCAAAAATTATTATGACTGCCTGCGAAAAGGCTTCGAATAGGAAGTGGAGCTAAATGAGTCCAAAGCGTCGGAAATTTCACATTTCTAGATTGCTGCCCCTATAAATTAGCAACTTGCTCCCTTTTCTCGATTGATGGGGGAGGGGAGATAGAGGGGGGTGGAGTGCGGGAGAAAGGGGAGAGAGAGGGAAGCGGGAAGGGATGAGAATAGTTTCGATGTCGCCTTATTTAAATGTTCTCACTTCAATATAAAATGAAATACTCGGCAAAATACCAAAAAAATGTCTTTCAATTCTTACGTACTTTTCCATGAACTCGCTTGGCGTTTGTTCTTCTTCAATAGTACCAGTGAATCTGTCAACGGTAAAGCGTGGAACGACATCATTTTTGTCTCGAACCATTATGTGAAATTGTTTATCCGATGTTACTTGACTGCGCATATCCTCAAAACAACAAACCTGACCTTAGTGAATTAGTAAACAAACCTTTTAGTAAACAAGTAAACAAACCTTAGTAAATTAGTAAACAAACCTTCTAGTAAACAAGTAAACAAACCTTAGTAAATCAGTAACATGGTTCAAATTACTCCCAATTAAAAGTTGTATTCTGGCGAAATAGAATCTATATTTTCACATTCCATCAGCTTGCGTTAAACTAACAAATGATTTTACTCGCAATCAATAGGTGAACGTTAACACCGATCCGCTAATAGTTTTACTGAGATGTGGTTGTCTGCCGTACAAGTTTTGGCCTACTTCGAAGGTAGAGGAATATGGAGCCCGAAAATTTCAACGCTAGAAGACACCATCCCCTAGAATTCGAATTTCTCATAGTTGCGCTTATAAATTTTACCCCAAGTCCCTCAAGAATTTTCCACGGACATAAGAAATGAGTTGATTAAATATTCAAAAAATTTTTTACGAAGATTTTTAATGTTAAAATTTAAAAAAAAATAAAATTTTATTTTTGCTTTCTCCAGCAAATGAGGTTTGCAACATGATTGTGCGGAAAAGGTAACATACCATAGCAGTGATCGTAAGTGTATAGTTCTTCTGATGTTCATAATCCAATCCGATCATATTCCTTACGACCACCCAATCACGTCCGTTAACTTTTTCGAGAAATTCACGGAAGTGTTGCTCACTGTTTGCACCACGATTTGCACCATTTGCCATCCTATTAAAATATGGAAATTAGAAGGGGAAATTTTATTTGAAAAAAAAATGAAACGGTGAAATGATTAAATGGGCAAACTTTATCATCTAATTGTGCCTGACAAATGCATCTCTCTGCCGAATATCACTCACTCTTTATCACTTGCATTACAAGCAAACGAGCTTTCAACTAGGATAATTTGAAAATTTTGGCCAAATAAGGCAAATTTTTGCCAAAGATGGCTTCTAGAGAGGATGCCATTCAAGGAAATAATCACTTCAACAAATAAGACCACTGGAACTTTTCTAGCAACATCTAATACCACATTCAAGATCTCACTGTAATCCATTCATGTTAAAATATTGAACTGCCAAGTATTCTGCACAAAATGTAAGATGCTGTTGAATTAGTAATACCGCAAAAAGCTATACTCATTTGACCTGGATTGAATGTTTTTATCAAAGACTAATTTACTTGCATGGGTGGGTAAGAGGAGCCTCTTGAATGTGCCTTTCGATTCAGAAAATACTTTTTACATCCCAAACGTTCATGAATTCAGAGAGCTGCTTCAGAGCCGAAAACTAGATCATTAGAGAATTCACGTTATTCGTTTCGACGAAATATCATGCGTTTTTATGAGTGCCTATACTCATTCGTTTCTTGCGGGCTGCTTGCCAACAACTCTATATTGACAGCAAAGAAAGACAAGAATGAAGGCAATTTTCAGTTTGCAGCGCTCCGAAAAATACACATTGCACATTGATATTTGTCCGAACCACAATTTGTCATTCCCTCCTTCATTGAAGAGGGAATGACAAATTGCATTTCGGACAAATTCCCTCATGCCCTTTGAAGGCAATAGTCGCGATTCTTGGCGCATGAACTGATTCCAAAAAGGGCCAAAACGAGTAAACGCCGATGCAATGACAGTTACATAAATATTTCGCGCAATTTGTACATTCTAAAGCTGATACAAGCAAAACAAAAAATGAGTATGGCCCATGGAAGCAAGAAGGTCGCCAACGTCAAAAATAGAACTTCAGAGGTTTACTGAAGGAAGCCCCAAATCGACATTAGAGAAACACCCTAAAGAAGAAAAAAAAAACGAATAAAAAGCTCTCAGGAAATCGAAAATATGTGATCCAGAAAATATTCAACTTTACTACTTCAAAGAATAAAAATGATCATATTCAATTAGGACGAACTTGTATGATATCGGATTTTTCGATCCATCTCCAGCAATGGCATGACAACGAAACATTACAGAATTCACCTGAAAATAAACAAAGACAATTTCAAATCTCATAATTCGATTCGGTAATAAGGCTATGATAATTGTAATTGTGTCATTAAACTAGCCGGTCTCATAAATTGATAACAAACGATGAAAGTTGAACTTTAATCCGATTATCAGACTTGATTGTCGTTTTTCTATGGTCAGACATATTGAATATGTAATGCGATCAATTCATAATGCAAATTTTTCTATCCCTTCGAGGAGGTATGGCTTTCCTACAAGAAACGATGAACTGGTTTGGAAATTGGTGTAAAAGGTGATGGAAAGGTGTATACTTTACCAGATTCTGCAACTCTGACTTAAGTCGTTCGGCAATGTTGGAACTATCGAATGGAATGATAAACGAGTAAGCAAACATATGTAAGTAAGCATGCAAAGGCAACTGTGATCTCACGGATTCCCGTACCGATTAAGCTGACTACAATGCCCACGCATGATTGTTTTGACGAGTTTCGGGACACCTGGTGGTCAGCCTACTAGCGACCCGTCGGGCAAGCAGCCGGGAATCGAACCCAGATCTTCCCGCATACGAAGCGGGAGCTCGACCACTGAGCTACTGCCCGCCGTAAGTAATCACATAATAAAATAGTGCAAGAAAGTGAACTGAACTGAACTGAACTGAACTGAACTGATTCCATTTTCTGCTAGACTCAATAAAACATTCAAAGCACTTTATAAACTCAGCGAAGAATTGGATTGGTTTTTTTTAAAATAACTCTGAATAATTGTCGCATTCATTAGCTAATTTCTTTTAGCACCTTAGCATTAGGCGCGTTATTGAAATGAATGCATGAAGCGCGCTGGATGGAATAAAATATTTTTTTAAAAATCCTTATAACTATCACTAATAGTGTATGTTCAACGAGCAAAACTATACCAGAATATTAGTTCAAAATGTAAATAAGCTTTAACAGTAAGCGGTTGCCGAAGTAAAGCTTTAAAATATTTCATTTTACATATTGCAATGTATTCAAAATAACTGTGAACTTAAGAACCAATTTAACTTAAATTCTAGTTTAACTTAAACTAATTAACCAAACTTAAATTAATGAATTTAAAATTTAAAGAAATTGAAATAACAGTAAGCGGTTGCCGAAATGAGACAGCCAACATTCAATTAGTTCTCTGATGTTACCAAGCATCCAATGCGCGCGCAATGTGATCCATACGCCTCTGGTATGCAATACAAAGAAGTTTCGTAAACTTATGTTTTGCTGCCTTTTTTTTTACCGCACCGGCACTCGTTATGTGGAAATTAACTCAAATAAAAGTTTGAAATCATTAAACTCACCGGTACATCCTCATCGACAGTGATCGCCACCTTACAGTCAGGACTGCTCTGCCATTGTGGAGCGCTTTGTTGCTTTTCGTGCACATTTACGATCACTTGAACGGTCGTACTTTGCGGTTCAGGTTTGCCATTATCCGATGCAATCACATTGAATACAAAACGATCCTTCTGAAACAATCACTGCAACATTCACTGAGCTCTAATTCGCCTAATAAATACAATAAAACGTGCGATTTCATGTGCTTTTGTCAATTCGCTTTTATAAAGCGCATTGTTGAAAGAACGAGCTGATCACGGAGAATGAAGAGAGACGCAAAAAAGTTATATAAAATGCATGGGATCATATCAAAGCAATTTCGGTTGAGTTCTGATTATCTACTGTACACCTTTTTTAATGCTATTTTTGCAGATTCCCTTACTTTTGGCCATTCTGTCGGGATCTTTATCGGATAAAATAGACCGTGTAGAATACTGGAAATCACAAATCTTCGCCCGAACATGTCAAGTAAGAAGTACTGTACATATGTATGCAAATTTTTGACCAGTTGGTAGTTTAAGCTTGGGAACCATTGAAGCCATACCTGTAGGAATTGGCAAATAAATTCTATGTCAGCGTACATTTTGGCAACCCTTGACAAGCAATCGCAGTTGTTTTATTCTAACTAACACGACTTCTCAGCCACATTTCAAATTTCCATCTCTGAGAAAATATTTGAAAATCAAAACTTACGAATGGCGGTATTTGGTTGACCAGAGTGATTTCGCCACTATTCTCGTTCATTATACGGAAGAAATTCTTGTCCTTTTTATATAATGGTCCAGCCGATGCGTCTTCAGCCAGCGAATAGGTGATACGTGCGTTGTGAGGTGCGTCACTATCGTCAGCAAAAACAGTAACAACCGAATATCTGTGAAAAAAAAGAGAGAAATAGTTTTATGTTCTGGATCAAACTCGATAAAACTAGAGCGTTAAAGGCGAATCGAAATTTCCCCTTCAACGAAACATCAAAGTTCGAGTATCACCAGCCTGCTGCATCTTTTGTTTTTCTGCTAATATTACAACCACACTGCAAGTGATCAGAAAACAACATCCATATTTAGCAATTAAGTTGCAATACCTTCCAATCTGCATATTTCATGGCAATAATCGCCAAAGTAAACTAAACTTTAAGGTCATCGCTCAAAGCTTACAAGATATATACTATCATTGTTCACCACGTAAAAACAATTAAGTTTACTGTGAACAACCTGTATCTCTGTATATTTACTACCTGTAACATGCGGACAAGATCAGCACAGGTGGAAGGTGGAAAAGTGGGTGAACGGTGAATCTACTCACCCAACAGCGACGTTTCTCGAAATGGAGGTCTCGTAAGAAGCCCTATCGAACTGCGGTGCGTTGTCGTTGACGTCAACCACCTGTACGGTGAACTGGCAAAAACCGATCAACGGTCGTTCCCCTCTGTCAGTTGCCTTCAAATGATTCAGCATTAACCTACCTAATACTTTTTTTTTACCGCAGCTGAGAGTTCACCATTGGAAGTGAGCAAAAATATGAGAAGAAATAAGCCCTCACATGCGCTTTTACAAAGCTTACATCTGCAAAGCGCATTATGCAGGAATTATGTCTCTGTGTAAATCTGTGTAAAGATGTGTGTCTGTCGAGTGGTGTCAACTCACAAACCGATAAAGATATAGCTGCGAAATTCGTTAAGCACAATCTATTCGTCATCAGTTCACTTCGTATTCCCAATTTTTCTCTACTCCGCGAGAAGCTATGGATGGCATTTAAAGGAGAAATTGTTAGGAGAAAATTTAAAGAAGAAATTATTAGGAGAAAATATAAAGGAGAAATTGTAAAGAAGAAATAAATGAAATTGATTTGCGATGATCGGATCGCATTTTTCTCTGATCGGTAAGTTTAACAAATGTGAATTTACGTCATGGGTTTTGTATGATATGCGCTTTGGCAACTCACATAGCAAAACAGTCGACTTTAGAATTTTTTAGACAATTTTTCTATTGGTACGTATACGAGTCGTCTTCTAACGAATCGCTTTTTTGTGGCTCGACTGGTCAAAAATTCAATTTGCGCGGTTAAGGCGCATTCGTATTTCCTTAGCGCGATTCGATTGGTTGCCTACACAATCTGACCGATCAAAAACGGAAACAATTTTTTTGCTCTCGTTAAGGGGCATAACTTCCCCGGAGTCGATGGACCGGTTCAAATTTACATATAATAGGTAATCAAGGGGACTATATCATACCTACTAAATTTCCTAACTTCAGCTTTGTTGGTTCTTCGAGTGAAAATACCGGGCAGACAAACAAAGCGCAAACACATACATACGCACATACACACACGTAGATATAAACAATAGACACAACATCGCCATAGTGCGCGCTGCAAATTGCACTCTTGTGAAGTCATTAAAATGGATCTAGTGGAAGATATAGACGCTCAGATTAGTTGGAGAATAAATTTTCATTCTTTCTGGGCAATTTATAAAACCAGCTGGCCTGATGAATGAGATCGCGAAAGCGCACATCGTGCGCACCTGCTCGCATATATTTCCGCTTCCTTTTATAATTACGGGCGATAAAACAATAAAACACAAACAACTTGACGCGGCTGCTTTGAGCAAACAAATATTTACGATATTCGTTTTGAGTGAGATCATCACAATCCTGGTTTACCCTATCAGGTTCAAAATTTAAGCTGACAAAAATATGCATTTTACTGAAAATTTGTGCAAAATCACATCAAATATGATAGATCAATGTCACAGATCAAACTCATAATTATCAAACTAATGACATTATATATGTATCTGTGTGTATGTATATAAATGTATATATTTGTATATAAGGAATTACATTTTTCGCGCACCTGCATGATCTGGCAGTTAACAATCAGATCTTCCTATATACAATTCAAGCTCAACTCACGACAGATCTGAAGTAGGGCGTAGAACCTCAGATCAGTTGTTTTTCAAAATTTACTGATAGATCGGCATTTTGATTAAGCACAATTTCTTGACAACGGATATTGCACTTATAATTTCTGAAGGGTGACATTTATTTCAGCGATATATATATGCCATCTAATAAGAACTGTGACCTCTGGTTGGATACCTTAGAATGTCGTCGACTCTATTTTGGATCATCATTGATTGTTTTCTGGTTGAAAAAGACAACGCTCACCTTGACAGTCACTTCTTCGTAGGCTCGTTGTTCACGGTCAAAACGAACGAACGGTGATGGCCTAAGTTCTCCGGTTTCCGGATTGATCACAAAAGGTTTCCGTGATTCCGACTGCGAGTAATACAACGAATATACAATGTCACCGTTCGGTGGTGAATCTTCGTCTGTTGCAACAACCTAAAAATAATTCCACCAAAGACATTGCTTCGCTTCCGGCTATTATACGCATAATATTTTTTGGCATAAAGATCAACACAAAAAAAAGTTCACGAACGCTGAAACTGCCGATAGTTGTGTAAATTCATCGTCCATATTGAGCACCAAAGGAGTCCGGTCTATTTAGGAAATCATAATTTCGTAGCCCTCAACCTCACCCACAATCGAGATTAAAATCCAAAATCAAGCTTAAAATAGCCTGAGATAAAGATTTAAAGCTTTGAACAGCTTGAAACTTGAAATTTGAAACTCGGAATGAGGCTTGAAATAAAAATCGCAATTTTTTAAGAATAAATATCTAACGCGCACCGTTTAAAAAAAAGCAATAGATACGGTGTAAAAAGTATTAAAAAGAGTATTTTACCTTGAGGATGACAGGCGCATTCACTTTATAATCGCCTTCCTCGATCTTCGCAATATGACTATACGTTTCACAGTCTCGAAATTCCGGCTTATTATTGTTGACGTCAGCGATTCCTGCCAATGCACGTTTAGTAAATTTATAAAGTGATACAACTATTTCGCAGAAAACGGTCAACAAAAGAACAGTATAAAACTATTACAAATTAATTTAGAATATCGCAAAAGAAAAATTCAATTTGTACAGAAATCTACTGTAATAGAAATTAGAACGCACAATACATATACTGGACTATAAGCATTTGTAAGCGATATGCGGTCGCTTTAAAGGGAAAATGTCAACTTCTGAGATCAAGTAAATGCTTGATCAATCAAACGAGTGATTGTTGTCTAATACCAGGATTAGGGCACTTATGCAAGCGTCACCATATGTACAAGCGCACCACAAATAAATGAGAGAACGGCGAGCGCATTCTCTTTGATGAATGCTTTTGATATCGGCGATCTCAAAATTCATAAGGTATTACAATTCGGGAACGAATTATTGCTTTCAGGCGCCGATCTGCTGCGAAATACGAGCAATATCATAACTCATTGATCTCATATAAGTAAACGAAGAAAAAAAGAACAGGACGAGTGACAAGTGAAGAGGGGAAGTTTTAGTATACAAGTATGACAACAATAAGTTACTTACTGAGACGATCAGGGATGATCATTTTCGAGTAATTTCGATGAGTTAATTTTTGCTGAGAATTTTAGAAGTTTTTAGCTAATATCCCGAGCGTATTCCATCCTGTACTCTATTCTGTGCTTAGTAATATATTTTGCTATCCCTTATAGCACACTCTCTCTTCATCACAATCAATCCTAATTTTTGGTTCGTCACCACAATGCGCCATCATTTTGCTTGGTTTTTTGATTTCATTTAGTTGCGTAGGTAAATTCCAAAAGAAATTAAATACCAACCGATAAGGACAGTAGCTGTTTGAGAATGTAAATTGTCAGCACCCTCGTCTCCACAACACGATCCGTCGTCACGTGCTATTACTGTCAGGTTGTAGGGTGATTCGGTGTGCAATAAATCTGTCGACTTTACATTTGGCCGCAGTTTTATCAGGCCTAAAAATTTCAATGATTACGCAAATTCCAAGTCGAGTTTTAATACATTTTGATAATTTTTTATTTTTTAAATAAATTTAATAATTTAAGAAATTTTAATACAAAGATATAAAGGCAGCTGTAATTTCACCGATTCCCGTCATCGATGCAGCTGACAATCATGCTTAGGAAAAGGGCCATTGCCTCTCCATTTCCATAATTGTTGTGGCCAATTTTGACCGGCTGGTGGTCAGCCTGCTTGCGATCCCCGGAATTTTAATACAGTAAGTAAACTGTAACCGTAAACCGAAATTTACGATGCCGCTATTCGATAATGCGGATGAACGCTTCGAAATCACTTAAAAAAAGTACGTAAAAGCGCTCATTGAGCCCAATAAGTGCTTGGCATACAGAACACAAAAATTTTGCTAAGATAAAATTTTTTAAGCCTGCATGCCGAATTTATTTTAGCGTTCTCAAGGTAATGGGAAAATCGATCACGCTAAATGTTTTCCATATTGTTGCACGTATTTCTTAAGTAGTTTTGCGATAACCGAAGAATTGGTGAGCCGGTCGGTTGCACTGGCAAAATCTAAGGAAATGCAAGTTTGTGCATTTTCTTCGATCAAACTTTCATAATCGTGCTAAGGCGAATAAACGATTAGAGTAACTATTTTTATTGTACACACAGTGATATAACTGCGCATATTAAATGTTGCTTGTTTTACAAATAATATTGAAAAAAAAAAACAAAGTGAATACCTTCAAACGAAATTCTCAGTCATTTTTCATTTAAGTAGTAAAAGCGCTCATTGAGCCCAATAAGTGCTTGGCATACAGAACACAAAAATTTTGCTAAGATAAAATTTTTTAAGCCTGCATGCCGAATTTATTTTAGCGTTCTCAAGGTAATGGGAAAATCGATCACGCTAAATGTTTTCCATATTGTTGCACGTATTTCTTAAGTAATTTTGCGATAACCGAAGAATTGGTGAGCCGGTCGGTTGCACTGGCAAAATCTAAGGAAATGCAAGTTTGTGCATTTTCTTCGATCAAACTTTCATAATCGTGCTAAGGCGAATAAACGATCAGAGTAACTATTTTTATTGTACACACAGTGATATAACTGCGCATATTAAACGTTGCTTGTTTTACAAATAATATTTAAAAAAAACAAAGTGAATACCTTCAAACGAAATTCTCAGTCATTTTTCATTTAAGTACATATGGCTTTGATTCGTTGAAGTGTATTGATTCGATGTTTTTACTCGTTGGAGGATCTCTCCCATGAAATAATTAGCTTTACAAAAATGAGTATTTAAAAAAAAAATTAACCGGTATCTTTGTCGATTTCGAACAACTCAGTCGTAGTCGTCTCCACATTTTCGGACAACAGGAATGCATATGTGACCTGAAATATGCGAAAATGGTAGAAAAAAATCTCTTACCGTAACCGAACTGGCCACTAATATAAAACCTCTCAACCCATGCTATATAACAGATTTATTGATTTTACTTCCCAATTTTCCGTTCGGTAGTTTTACAAGGTAACCAAATAGTAAACTATCGAAGTAGATATATATTTTGAGCTGTAAGAGTTAGCAGCATTTACATTTTTTTTTTGCGATATCGTACCATAAAGTATACTTCTCATTTTATTTGTGTGCTGTCGAACAGAATCCGATCTGTGCTTCCGTGTTTTTTCTAGTGTACTGTTTATTAAAAACTAACCAAACGTAGTAGTCCTAAAGTATTGAAAATTTTAATTTATTTTAAACTTTGGGACTGCTACGTTGAATTAAATAAATTAAAACCAAAAAAAATAAATTCAATTTTATGTTAACAATGAAAAATTGAAATAAACTTATTAAATTTAAAAAATTTTGAAAAATTAAAATAAAAAATTTAAATTATTTATATTAACAATGAACGCATTCAACAAAACAGGCCTGGTCACGATCGGGATCGAGTGCTTGAATTTGCACTATCGGTGTGCCGCCCTGTGCATCTTCGGCAACAAACGCAGTATAGAGTCGGGTTGGCATAAACGCGGGTGCCTCATCGTTGGTGTTTTCGGTTCTGATATGTACCTGCAAATCAAGATTTCGAAAAATTAAATGCACAATCCTTACGATTTCAAAAAATCAACACAATTTTCCAGCCAAAGTCACATCTCTCAGTTTAATTACAGGACTGCCCATGAATCGAATGCAAGCATAACCAGAACCATGCAAGGTTCCTTCGCTTGAATCAATATGCATAGTTCCGCTGATTTGGACATTTCATCTTTTGGACATCTCATCCCTGACAACCGTCTGCCGAAATGCCAACGCCTCAACGAAGCACATCGTAAAGGGTGGTAAAAGTCTGTGTATCACTTTCCCTATATATTACGCATTCTGAATTACGGTTTGAAAACAATATAGTGGGTGCTTTAAGCACAGACGACAACACATAAAAATATGAAGATTGTAGATGCGACCACGTTATATATATACATATATACGCATACGTATATATACATACATATATATGTGTATACATACGCATATACACCATTATATATATATATATATATATAATGGTCACACCTACAATCTTCATTTTTTATGTGTTGCCGTCAATGCTTAAAGCATCCACTATATATGTATATATATATATATATATATGTATATATATAATTCACCACACTGTCTGTATTACTCAAGCGACGTCACGTGTAGAGGGAGACGGAAGGAAAAAGACTGGCGGAGTCTGAAAGGTGAAAATGCTACTTGTTTATTTACGGAAAGGAAATCCATTTTTGTTTTTTACTTAATTTGAAGCCATAAAATAAGGTAGCATACGTATGGAATATTATCGTTACGAAATACGAAAAAAAATGGAAAGAATTTACATGCAGTCAGCAGTGAACTTAAACTGCATAAAATTAAAGCTTCCCATATAGAACAATATGTTACGATTAATAATGCACGTATACATCTCACCTTCATTCCTCTCAACAAATTCTTTCCATTCTCTTCAATAAATTTCGTTCCGTTTCACTCCTCATTTTCTCACAGAATTTTAAGCTTTTTCTTAAGCAAAAAAAAGCTTTCATCAAACCATTTTGGCAAGCATCCACGATAAGTGTCCCAAGAACTCGCTGCTTACGAACGAACTTTAATAAGCTTTACTAAGGTTTTCGCTTCTGACCACAACTATTGCGTTTCCTTCTTCAATAGCGCAACACTTTCCGTAGATGGAAAAGCTAGTGAAGTAATACTGCGTTTAATTATTTTTCTGCATCCTTTAGCATATTCGAACTATCTCTTTTAATGAAAACATTTTTGGTGTTTACTGAAACGATTCCGTTTAAATAAATTTCGTCAAGAAAAATTTTCGAAAAACCGTCTTAATTCGTAATTGAAATTCCCTTTTCCCTATACGGCGTAAGTGAGAACTTTCGGAAAAGTTATTTATGTTTGAAAAAGTTATTCAAATTGTGGTCTCGAATAATAAAAAACCCAACTGCGCTCAACGGCCAAAACATTTGGCATCAACATTGATGTCGCCTATATTTGATACATCGATAGTCAGAATCCACTGAGATTTGACGGCACATTTGACTCGCACTCGCCGTTATAAATGTAATCGAATATTAAGATGGAAGATTCTTTAAGATCCTTTCTCTGCTCATCTCACCTTTGCCCTAACCACAACGCACACTTAGCCTAACCATAACACACCTTTGCCCTAACAGCAACACATCTTTGCCCTAACCATAACACACCTTTGCCCTAATCGCAACACACTTTTGCCCTAACCACAACAAACCCTTGTCCTAACCGTAACATACCTTTGCCCTAATCACAACAAACCTTCCCCCTAATCATAACACATCCTTGCTCTAACCGTAACACACCCTTGCCCTAACAACAACTCGCTTTTGTCCCATCCATTACTTAACATTTTCAGCCGCTTAACTCGGTTGGTTTTCAATTTGCACGGTATTCTTCTACCTGCAGCATTTCTTTAAAAGACTTCCTGGAAAACCCCCACACATTAAAGTACTTACTGCCATCGCGTCAAACATAAATCATTAAAGCCGTCCTGCAGTCGACCCACAAAACCGAACAAACTGAACCAACACATTGGTTGCTATTCGAGCGATATGACGAACAGAAATGTGGCGCTGCTATTTCAGCAGTAAAATGCTAGATGAATGCGCTCAAACTGACAATGAAATGCCTTTACAGATAGCCGAATAAATGCTTATTTGCAGTATTCTTGAAGCATATGCGAAATTTCCACATCATATAAATCACTGCAGCAAACAACGTATTTCGCAGATCACATAGAGTTGTCAAGCGGATTTGTTAAATCATAAAATGATCCTTTTACGAAAAATTCCCGACGCTTTTCCTCTCCAAGCCCCCCTTTTTTTTCTTTTATACTTTTTTTCAGTTAAAAAAGGTGCTATTGGAAGGAAGCCATCAATAAAAGACTTAAAGATGAAGTAGGCGAATAAAATATCATCAAAGATATTGTTTCAGTGCAGAAACAATTTGTTAGATGCATTTTTGTACGTCACTTATGTGCTTTCTCATGAATAGATACTCTAGTATAGAAAAGCCAAGCAAATCAGCTCGTAAATAACTTATGGCATTTTCCCGTATAACTACCCCACCCCCTCTTTCTTTCCCCCCTCAAGAACCTCCCAGCAATAGTTCAACCTGTAGCTCGTTCATATTTTGGATTTCAGTATATGCACTAATATATGGTACATTAGGATACACAATATATTAGGATGTATACATATATGTATATATCACACATGTTAGTACATTAGGATACATTATCCATATAAATAAATAAATAAATATATATATAAATGTATATGTAAATATATATATATATATATATATATATATATATATATATATAATAGGAAAATAAAGAAGACAAAAATTCATACTTTCTTAGTAATTATTATTTTATTTGTTCAAATATTCACGTCGCATCGCAGTAATTTAGTCGACTTATTCCACGTGTCAAAGTAGTGTTTGTGCAACGATATGTATACATATGTATGTATATATATATATGTATATATATATTCTCTTTTTTTACAGTATACAGCAATGCAATAAGCAACAAGTTCATCCTACCTGGTATCTTTCCCCCAGTATTTTTTCAAAAAGTAAAGCTGATTTGCTGAATAATGGCGAATGATAGCTCAACATTTCAAATCATGAACTTTTCATTGCATGAAACGTTGAATGGGTACTATTTGTAAGTAGATATTGAAAAGTGATGCGATATAAACAAATCGAAAAAGGTGCACTTGTGCGAGTGCTAAGTACTCTTTAAAGCACTAATAAAACATAAACTTTCCCTAAGGGACGGAATTCTATTTTTTGAAAAGAGGATTATGAATTCCAGTTGTTGTTTGCCCTTTTATTCGACTCTCTTCATCGAATTATTTTCCCATCTATATTATGGTAATGAGACGCTGAAAATCGCCTAAATTTTCGGATATTTAATAGAAAAGGTTGCGAAAAATTTTAGAAAACTCTTAAAAATATAAATTTGTACAAAATATTGTGTAAATAATTTGCATAATTTTGCATAAATAAGAATATTGAAAAAAAA